>JAQIWN010001711.1:0-19028 GCA_034699025.1 Entomobrya cf. arborea Gr-Col-00668
AATGTTGAATATGTACGTTCCTTCTTTTGAAATGGTAACCATTATAATGTGGAATGAACGAAGCAGTACAAGCTTGAGTCGGTTGCAACATGAACTACATTTCTTAATACTATCTCTCCTTCCTTGCACACAGCATGGTTCCGATTTAAGTAATAGGGGCACTTTATCCCACTTTTATTTAAAAGACAGTTTCTTTGCCAGACATGTCCTATCATCTAATTCATCTTGCAATGCTCTCCCACAGCACGGCAGTAGTTCCATCAATGATGAAAGGAGAAAAGTATATAAAAGAGTCTGATATACTAATTTTGTTTGAAACACGTCTCCTCTTCTGTTCATGAATCTCTCTGCCAAGAAGGACTGCTATTCGCCCATTTTTTTCTTGATAAACCCGACTTAAGAGATTTTTATTCGGTGACATATTACGCAATAACAGGGAAAGGCTGTCATTTTTACTCTTTTCCTCAAAATAAATTAGGCAAGGAGGCTTAAGTACTCTTTCTACAAAAATCAAGATATATAAACATTTACTACATGAATAGATAGGAAATGTGATACCGACAAGGTATCATCGTGCGGACAAAGGAAATTTCTCTCCAAATCCTAATAAGGTTCGTGTGGCTGAATGAATAGATATCAGTATAATATATAGCTTGATTGTGTTGTATTTTGTACGAAAGATTGCACAAAGAGATTTCCAGAGATAGGCGTCTGTCAATTGATATGAAGGGTAATAAAACTCATACGTCACCCTGTACGTATTGTAGTTATGAAACATTTTCCGACAGAAACGACACCTTTGTGGATAAAATTGTGGGCACGTGTGTAACGTTAAATGAACATGAACAAAGTGTACTAAGTAAGAGATACTATGAAATGAAATGAAATCAAACCAAGACGTTGTACACCGATAAAGAAATTGAGTTGGCTTTGAGGGCTCGTTTCTACTCTACCCACCTTGTTTTCTCGGTGAAAATGAACTGTCGATGAGAATAAGAAGAAGGAAAGTAAATACCCGTTTCCACCTCTTCTCTCTTTCAACTTTAGTCTCCTTTACAACAACTATGATCACAGTGGCGTGCATGTGATTGTGTCATGCTGTGTGATATAACGATCGTCTTGCCAGTAGCATCACTGCAATTTCTTGGTTTGTGAAGGTGAAAGAAGTTGGATGGGTGAACAAAATTTGCGACCAGTCAAGAAAAACTGGAAAATACTCCTGTGATCTAAAAGAGAAAGCTTGAATGCTCACAGAGAAAAAAAAACACTGCAAAGTTATTAAGATGGAATAAATGGAGGATGTGTGGGTTTTCTGGTTAGAAATATATGATATACATACTTCTTGGAAAGTTGAATGAGGTTACTATTGCTTCCAATTTCACATTTAACTTATCACTTGCTCTAAAGATGATGATAGTGTGTGTGAGCTCAGTGTGTAGGAGTTGTGTTATGTGATGTGGTGAAAGCGATTATGATATGATGATGATGGTGCATGGTGGTGTCTTTTTTATTCCACTTTTTTGCCTCTTATTCTTAGCTCAAGTAGAGATACTCTGCAGCTCTAGGTGTCATCTCTTGTATATTTTCATACGGTGTTCTATCATAAAATACTTTCTTTTTTCTTATTTCGTGACTGAAAGAGTAGTAGGTGTTTGTTACTTTGTCGGTCTGTCTGTCCGTCAGCACCATAATTCAAAAATGCATTGATACTTTATCATTGGATGAGTGCAGGGAGACGATTGATTTTCAGTTCCAGAGCAAAAATATACACAATTTATTTTTAAATAGCGAAAGAGAAAGTTTGTGTTGAATACGTAGCTAAACTTAGTTTTTGGGGTCGAATTCCTATTATCAATATTTCAGGTACATAATTATTACGCTTAAAGACTTTTATTTTTACAATAATTTATATAATCATATTAGAAATGAACATCGTTTTTATAAACCAACAAGACTCAAGATACATCAGCAGATCACTTAGAGATCTCACTTTCTCCCACTTGTCGTTTCAAAAAAAGCTTCGCTACGGTTTAGTTTATAATAGCTAGCAACCAATTCGAATTCTTACAGCTTCTCAGTCAGGAGCATACTCAAACCGACTGAGAATTTTCAGTTTAGCATTTTTGCCAAGAGAGAAAGTACAAGTGCCACCACCACCGCACCATAACACCAAAAAGAACATCATGGATCAGCAAGAGAAGAGGAAACACGCAAGCAAAAATGTTATCAAAGTTGACGGCTTTACGCTGTCGAAAAAAACGAAATACTTCACGTAAAATTGAAGCCCACAGTGCAGCAGCAGCAGACTTTTCTTTAGATACTTTCACTTTCACCATATCCGTTGTATTCTACAATCCACACTTGAAAAGCTTACTTACACAATACAAAAAACAGGCTACTCTTCTTTTTCTCATCCTCCAACAGATGAACAATTCTACAAAAACGGTTTTATGGATTCAGCATTGACGCGATCCTTGTATTTCTTTAGTTGTGCGTTCTTGTAGTGTGTAGAAATCCCACATTTTAAGAATTGTAGACATAAAACATTGTTCTCAACATGACACATGCTACATTTTATTCAACTTAAGCCTCTAGAAATAAAGTATGCTTAAATGCGACAGAATCCAATGCAAAGGATAAAGTGTGATGATAGGACAAAATCCGCTTTAAATAAAATGGCTAAAAATCCTAAATAGTCCCCGTTTGGGTTTAATAATAGACAAGGACAAGACGAAATAGTACATTTCATCCTTTATTGCGATTTTTTCTCAGAATATTTACAGTTTTCACCTAACAGTTCTTAATTATTATGGAAATAAAATCAAGAAGGCCAAAATCCATGAAAAAGGTTACAAACAGATTGAATATAACTTTCTCCGCTTTCCCCGCCTTTTTTCTTTCCATTTTTAAAGTGGTTAATTAAATTCGTGAGTCGCCAGGATTCTAGAGTAGGAAACTTTGATGCTTTGGCTTTTTCTAATTTGTCCATTAATTGTTTTGGTACAATAGTAAATGGAGCTGGAACATCCTCTGGAGGGTTAAACAATGTGCCATTGTTTACGATGTATTGACCAGAGAAGTTTCTACTGAAAAAACTACCTACATATCGCCACCAACTAATGTTCGACTTTGTTTCTTCTACCGGAATCATAAAAAGTGTATCATTCTCAAGTCTAGGATCCTTTTCTAGCTTAGCTTGCATTGCGGGAGGAAGGTGATCCCCAAGATTAGGCTTATTGTTAGATTTTAAAAAATTCCAAATATTCCACTTCCACACGTGCCACCACGGGTTGCATGTAGTGTTGGATGTCGTTTCCTTTTCATTTTCCTTGATAATTAACTCTTCGATTTTTTCATCTAGCTCCTTCAAGTCTTCAGGCGTGCGTATTTTGCGAAACTTACATGTAACTGGTTTGTCATCTTTTGGTACTGGTAGAGTCCCGGGTTTTTCTATTTCTTGTGATGGTAGTGAAGGGGCGAAAAATTTGCACGCGTAATTCCACGCATCTTTTGGCGTCAGGTCACACTCAGCGCTTACTTGAGATAAGGCGATGGCTTGCAGTACTGCGATAATAAAATTATACTTTTGAAATTTTGTAAGGAGAACATATATTAAGAAGATTGATTTATATTTATTTGAATAACCTATCAATAGGTTGAGAAACAGATTTCCACCAAATTGCATATTTTATGATGCATTATTTTATGATGCGACGATACGATATTATGCAAATGTACGTTAACTTTAAGAATGTGTTCGTAAATTTTGGATTAATTTAAAAAAAAAATTGTATCGAATATGAGCAAATTATATTTTTTTTTGTTATTTCGTCAATTTTGTTTTTCCTAAAATGTGTAACGTTGTCATAATATTTTTTAAACTTTATTACCTTACAGCTAATGTTCGACTCAGTTAACATTGGTCAGTTTGTCTCATCCGTGATAGAAGGATGTCCAGAGGGTTCTCTCCAAGTGGCGGAAATCAGCCGTCCAATAACAGGTGGACAATGGTGTGGATCCGGAGCAGGTTTCTCCGTATACTTTAGTGAAATGAGTACAATCACTCTCACGTTGATCGTAGGTGGACCTTCTTTAGCTCACTCATCAAAAAGCTCTCCACAAAACACTTCCTTAACTCATGTTATAAGACCAATAGATGCCTTTCCGGGTTCCAGTAGAACAGGTGCTGCCCCAGGAGCCCATCAAAGCCCACCTGTAATTCCACCTCCTCCACCACCCGAATTCGACTTTAAAATGCGCTATAAATTTATTCCATCAAATCTCGCAGCAGTGCGTTACGGCACTCATAACAGTCCCATTGAGAGAGGCCAGTTAGAACCAGGAACATACTGTAATCGCATCTTGGAACAATGTCACCGTCGACGCTGCAAAATCCAAAGTCCAAATTACCCCGGTCTATATCCCCGTAACGTATCATGCTTTTTCACGGTCCGCCAAAGGGACAAGCCACAGTGTAAACGCTTTCTGATCCAAGTATCTCAAAGCCGGTCTCATAAAGTACAATTGAGGAGCTTACTTCCGGGGCCACAAATATCACTTGCTTCCGGTCTCGTCATGTCACCGGTGGCAGCCAACGATCCCACGGCATCCATGGCCATAGACACTTTTATGGCTTGGGATGAGTGCAATTGGTCTCGCGACAGAATTGTAATTTACGACGGGAATAGCGCAGATGCTCCTGTACTCCTGAGTATCTGTGGTGGGACTCACATTCCGCCGGTGACCTCGTCCGGACCTGAAATCCACATAGCATTTTACTCCACACCTTTCGGGAATCCATTGGGTCCAGTGCCTCCACCACCGTTTCCGGCACCACTTCGTGGATTTGAGTTGGATGTGGATGTTGTGCTCGTAGACTCAGAGTCTGCAGACTACAGCAACTCACTCAACTGTACCTTTTATGTACGTCATTCCTTTCATTTTTAGTCGTTCACAAACAACTCATAAATCACACATTATATTTTCATCCTTAATTGAATTCTGAAATTTATCGTTTTTCTCTATTCTCTGATCTTTTCTCTTTGTCTTTGTACTTTATATGTGCTGCGTTCACCACCATACATACCATCAGTTTGTCAGTTCCAAGACAGCTGCTAAAGGTCATCGAGCTTTTAAGCTGCAGCAGGATGGTGGCAATTGGATTACTGGCGTGACCGGACATGTTTCTAGCCCTAGACACACGCTTCCACCGAACACAACATGTCGCTATGAGTTCAAAGGAGCAGATAACGAGGCTATTTGGATTTATTTCGTTTCCTACCGGAGGGATTCCGTCAAGGTATTTAACAAAATGAATCATTTAACTTCCGGATCACTTTCTCCCTCGAGAAGAACAATGAGTGATAAATTGATCTAATTACCTACCATAGCATACAACACAAAGCATTAACAAACAGAGCATATAAAACGCTGTACGATTTCGTTTAAAAGTTCACAATGCCCCATGCCATGTTGGATAAAACATGTAACTTACAAATTCATGCTACGCTATTTATTTCACGTTTTCAACAACAAAAAACCTTCTCTCATGTTAACTCACACGTGTAGCAACTTAAATTCATAACCATTCAAGTCTAGCTTTTTATATGGTTAGGTGGTAGGATTAAGTATTTGGCTGTTTAAATATCAAACACCATTTATCAGTGCAATGCAAGCTACAGACAACCGTGATGAAAGACTAAAATCCAGTCTAGTTCAACATGACGGCTAGTACTCTACGCGGAAAACATCGTAAACACTTTGATCGGATTTAGTTAGAATCAGCACTCTTTTATCTTGATTTCAAGCTTTATAGTGATGCAGTTTAGTTATAAGTGAGCGTGCGTATCAAATAAATGTATCCAAAACAGTTTTTTACTTTAAAAAAAACGCCGCTCCAGTGCCCTTCTGTTCACTACCTACCTTAAAGTGGCATTTTTATCCTAGTATATATTTTCAAATGAAAGCACTTGCACTAATTAGTTTTCATACATTTATTTTATGATACTTTTCAATAAAACTTTATCTGAAAAAGTCAAGTATTTTATACCGAAGAAATATATTTCATATAATGTACATGATTTTCATACTTGTTAAGCTTATCTAAGCATTTTTTTTCTGGTAGAGTCATCCATTTTTACAAGCTTGTCAATTCACTTTTTTACATTATTAATTTTCTTGTTCGTCTACACAGCCTACATTTTTACAACGTCCAAAATTGTCAGTTTTACTTTCTATTGTTCATTTTACAGGACTCCAAACGTCTGCCAGAAGGAAACTGTACAACACGACTGACTATTCGTGACGGGCTACTGGGTCATGGACAGAATAGGGCTCTCCTGGGTTCCTTTTGTGACTCGGAGCTTCCTAAATTGTGCGAGCACAAGGCACTTCAAAACGAGACGAGGCTGGTGCGTGCCTGTACTGCAAATGAATCTTATATTTCTGCCGGTGCTAGTCTCATCATTGAACAGCAGTTCCTTGAAGTAAGTGTGTAGACAAGAGAGTGATAAAATATTCCTATAAAATCCTATACATTGAACTTTCATAGATGGATAAAAAGCACACACTTACCAAAAAGTGTTTGCTTTCCATACGAAAAAGTTTTTTTTTTACTGTTCACTTTTCATCGCTGTGTCATCAACATCCTCATCGTCGTCATCATAGTCATCATCATCTCTTGCAAAATGTAAACTTCCCAAAGCCAAGATCCATATGTACATAATTTCCAAGTTGTCATACCGTAAGGACAAGAAATTCGTAATTCAGAACGACGAGTTCAAAAGTTACCTCTAGGGCTTAATCCATAATACAGGCAAACATCACAGTTCTGATAATGTTCTTTACTTCCTCTTATAGACTTATTTTGCTGAGGGGTAGTAAAAACGCCAGATATTTACAACATGTACTTGCATAACTTCATTTAGTCCTGAAAATTAAATCGATATACATTCAATTCTATTGGGACAAACATACCATTACTCTAAAAAAACTAGTCTTGTTACTTGGATAAGCCCTAACATTCACTTTATCAGCTAAAACAAACGCCTTTCATTTTTAACAATTTTCATCAGACTTCAGACAATTTGTACTTACAGACTGTAAGTTACAGTAGATGGTAAAAGAAAGCATCTGGTCATATAATATCAAATATAAAAGAAGATGATATTTTCTTAGAGTAAACGTTTTAGTGGGGTATTTTGTATACTTTACATTTTATTTATCACATTCAACTAAAAAATATGATGATATCAGCATGATTTTTTTACAACTTTTCTCAGTCAGTGAACACAAGTCAAAGCGAAAGCCAAGCACAAAGATGTTATCAAGAAAAACAACGTGATTCACACATAATTCTCGTTAAGACATTTTCTTGTCCTTCCTTTCAACAAAGTTCAATGATTACATATTTTTTTCTGGATGTGAAAGAGGTACTGGCACTGGGTAAAGTTATAAAGTAAACCAAACTGGCAACGCAAAATCCCTTGGTAGAAAGCCACATAAACCGTTACATAGAAAAGTTACTTGTATTTGTGCGAGTTGGAAACAAAATGAATGTACAATTTTCTCTTATGACCACATAAAGTTTCACACAATTCCCAGGCCAGGTCATGCGAGATAAGAATCATCTCATGAGAAATAGAGTAAAAGTTATCATAAGTCATTGTAAAGTCAATGGGGATAAAGTCGTTGTGCGTGAGATAAAACTAACAAAAGTGAAAAGTTGTAGGTTGGCTAACCATAATTATGAAAGTACACAACATTCCATGTTGAAGATAATATTAACACTACTATTTACCGACAAGCATGAAATGCAAACATTGTATATATAGTAAGTAGTGTAGTACGTGAAGGTGAAATGGAAAGAATGAGAAAGTCAGGGTCGTAATTTTCCACCCTTTCACTAAATTTTCGAACTTATCTTCTGTACATGCCACATTCACGTGCCATTTTTCACATAAAAATTCTCAGGTAAGTTGAACAAGAATTGTGTGCTACTTGTTTTGCTACTGACGTACAAAATGACAACTACATGCATTTCATTATTGGAATAATTAGATGATGTACTTTACTTACAAAAAGTGTGAGTAGTTTTCCAACCAATAGTAAAAGCAAGTTCAAAGAAAAATGAAAGGTGCAAATTAGTTGCGAGTGTGAGAGTTCTTTAAAATTACACTTGTCTTGGCATTCACAATTTTTTTTCATTTTTTCTCCATGCATTACGTATTCAACTACTACAAAATGCGTTTCATCTTCATCTCTCTTCATTCGTTTTTTGCTTAAAATGTTTTAGATAAGATGAAAGAAAGAATAATAAAGAAAAAGCATACAAAGGAAAAGTGCGAAGTTTTTCACTTCCTTTTTGGTTTCCTTTAATGACACAAAACATAGTTTTTAGTTTTTCATTTCCATCACTTTTAGTGCTTCAACCAACCTAAAACTTGGAGTAGTAGTAGTGCTAGTGCTATAGAATGCCTTTTCAAGTTATGCACTTCATCAGTTGAAAAATAAAGGTAGAGTATAGATATTTAACGTTGCCAAAAATTTAATATAATATCACCGATCTATACACTATTTTACTCCTAGTCGTCTTTTTTCCTCTCAGGTGATGATGACGATGACAGTCTTAATGCTCTGAGATAAATTGCTCTCCTTCTTTTGGTCTCATCTTCTTTCGCAGGGAATTTATCTATATATCTATGCATTTAAGTAGTAAAGATGTTATACATATTTGTACTTTCCAGGTGCGACGAAAAAGAAGTTAAAAAAGAGAAATGTAAATTTATATAAAACTCGTGTGCTAAAGCAGTGAGCCAACTAACCTAGGTTTCTTCTTCTTCGTTGTAGAGAAAAACGGAAATGGAATTTTTACACTGAAATTTTCTCTTCTCACTTTCTTCCACCTCTGCGCTCGTTGAAAATGAATTCCAGGCTAAATCCCCTACTTAACCTACACGCACTTTTGTGTGTACCCCGGTAACACTCGTATTCACCTGCTTATACTCAAGAAGCTTTCTTTGCAGCTTGTAAATGATGATATAGAGAGGTGATAGATGAGAAGAGTGAAAGAGGTATCACTGCAAAAAGGTAAATGGCTACGAGAGAAAGAGACAAAAACATAATCCGTTCATTTGAGCTGGGTTTGTTGGGTATGTAGCAGCAGAAAGCAGAGGACGGAAGGCAGGAGAAAACAAATTATTCTTAAAAGGCTGTTCTTTCCATCAAAATATTTGTTTTCTGCCCAGAGCGAGCATCAAGGAAGTTTTTCATCTCCACCGTTTCGGGTTTGTGAGCGAGGCAAATAATAAATAATATTACTTGAAGCCTTTGCATTTTTTCCAGGAGTTGATATACCTCTTGACTTTTGATAAATTATGTGCGTTGATTAACTTTGTGAACGAAAAAAATAACAGGTTTCATGTTTTCCACTGCTGCAGAAAGATTGTGAGGTGGTATGGAATAAGGTTCAAGTTTCCGTGTGAAATAATTTAGGAAATATAATAGAAGCGTTTCTCCAAACTGAATAGCATACCTAATAGAATACCTGAAATCATATTATTCCACTGCTGCGTTATGGTATTGTCTGAAAAAAGGAAAGATTATGGGCAACTGTATATACTAGTTGGTTATGCAACGTATGAAATTTCCTAATTGTACGTTCACTTGACTTGACTGTGGGGTTATTTGATGATGTAATTGGGTATGATGAAATTCCCTTACCAATCTACTCAAATTAAATGAAAAACAAATCCTCACTTATTTTTTAAAAGAATGTTCGGTAGTAGGTTTTTGGGTATTTCGTGTTCAAGTTTTTACGCTGGTCTAGTTTTTTTTACAACGAATGGTGTACGTCTAGTAAAGTAACTGCACAGTACATTTTACGTATTAACCTGGTTTTTTGTACAGAAATGAAATGATGCATGCTTTTTTAAGGCCCCGCCTCACTTCTCAAAAAGAATACATGAGATGGAGAAAGATTAGTTTTAAATATTTAACAAATCTCAACAAGAAAGCTTTGTGTTTGGATTTTGGAAAGAGGATAATATGGCACGTAGTAATATAGTTGTAATTTATTATGCATAGAAGAATAACAAGGGAGGGAAAAAAACTCGGTGAAAGTAAAGTGGATTTCCTTTCTTGTACACTGCGGTCGCTTCCTGCCTCTTTCTCACACACAGAGAATATCTTTGGACTTGATCTGTAAAGGAGTTTGACATAAAATTTAGAGAAGTAAAAAATGGCTTATATTTTGGCTGAACACCAACACTTTCTCCGAAATGAAATAAGAAATGAAAGATATACCATATCACATATATAAATGTGAAACACGACGATAATGATGGCCATTATTGCGAGAATGATGATTTCTTTGATGATAATAGCAAAATATATGTATTTAATATAGGTTACTAATACAATGACGCATTTATCATATCATTACTTTAATTTCTGTGAATAGGGAACAGCACTTCGCCCTCTTCACTACAAATTTCACTACGAGTTTGTAAACAGGCACCCGACAGGAAATGAGGGTGCCTGCAGTCGCCATTTTCACATGGGCAAACTTAAATCTAAAAAGGGAACGATTCGCACTTCCGACAACATTTTTGACTTTGGACGTGGAGGCCGTAGGAACCTTACCTGCACTTATACATTCACAATGGGTACCCATGATGGTTTAAGGTTGACCATTTTACGCTCCTCTTTTGGTGACAGACCTTGTCGCACTCAAACCGATCTAGAAACTGGCCGATACGCTTGTAATTACTATAAACCATCTCCCTCCATAAAAACCCCTTCTACCGCTACTGGATCCTCTGGTCTAAATGATACGTTAAGCGCTTTGGGTAACGCCAACATGACAATGCCTACACAGCATCCATTTTTTGCTGCAGACCATCCCAGTGGAAATTACACTGGCGGGGCACGTGGAGAATCTAATCATCCTAAACACGAAAACAACTTCCCCAGGAGTGAGTTCACCTTAGAAGAATTTATCTGGCCAGGAGTGAATATCACGTCTCATAGAAATTGCATCTGTTCCAACTCTTCCGGAAGCTCGTTTTTCACGTGGACCTTTCTCGGAAGGAAAGTACTGTTGACTTTCACCGTGGAAAATATGAGGGGGCAAGATGGCTATGAAAACTTTTTTGTTGACTTGGAATACGAAGTTTTAAAGGGAGACGGATGTCGAGGGGATAATCATTACATGAAAACGGAATCTGGATTGATTTCTCTGGAAAGTTACTTCAGCTACGGACCAAGAGATAAGCCACCAACGTGTGATCATTATCCATGGCTTTTAGAAGCAAAAGAAAATCATAGTTTGTACCTTCGTATTCCTGGCTTTGCAATGTTGGAGGAGCCCAAGCGAGGTCACCATCATAAGCCAAAATTGCAGGGGTTGACACTACATAATTTAACTACAGCTATGTTGCAGCAACAACAAACAAATGAAGAAGAATCAGGCTCTTTATCCCAAGAACATCATTTACTTCCACTACCATTCACTGCCAATAGTCTTATGAATACTACTGCCATTTCTTCCAATAAAGCTACAACAATGACAGGGTCAGCAATCTTCCAACTAGACCGAATTTGTCCGACAACGAAAAATAGAATATTTGTGTATGACAGGGATAACCGACTTGTTCAGAAAATCTGTCCTTCGTCTAATCATCAAATGAGTAAAAAGAATATTCAAGTGGTTGAACTGTATTCTGAAGAATTTTATCAGTATACAAGCCCACTGTACCCACCTCCTAAACCCAGATTTATCATTGAGTTTGTGGGAAGGGAGCTGGGCACGTATAGAATTAACTGGTTGGAGGTGATGTCAGCGAGAATGAAAACTACGCTCAAAGCTTTGCAGACTGATTTTGTGGGAAGGGCAACGATTGCTGGTCGTGGATTGGGTGCTAACTATTCAGGTTGGCATTCACAATAGCATAGCAAAGTATTTGAAATTTAAAGATGCATAAATTAAATCGGTTATTTTTCTTTTGCAGATGTGTATAAAAAAGAATTACAAAAAATAACGTCCTCCTGGGACGAAACTCTGACTGCCATGTTTGAAGGCCAAAATGGAATAGACCAAATGCCACCTCCTGGAGGAGCTGGAGGAGACTCTGTCCATTTGGTGGATGAGCGACCTCCTTCACCCCCTCCAGTGTGTTCATCATACTGTCCAGAACTGAGAGCATGTATAAGTGAAAAATTGTGGTGTGATGGAGAAATCCATTGTCCAGTCACTAAAATGGATGAGATATCATGTGACTCATTCTGGCTGACCCTCGGTCAGCTCATGTCGCCTGCCGTTTATGTGCCGCTGCTTGCAGCCGTCGTGTCCGCACTTTCCTGTTGCGTCCTAGTGATGTTGTGTGTGGGAGTGAAGAAAATGATTTTATCCTCTCGTTTCAAAAGACATCATCATCACCACCATCACCACAGACCTGGAAGTGCAGATGGAAGGTCGAGTATGGGAAGTTCGTGTACAAGCACAGTAGATAGGAGAACCCTTCCACCCAGAGACTGGACACTGGATCCACATGACCCACTATCCTGATATGACGCCCATTCTGTCGAGTACATTCGAATCGATAGAGAAACTACCGTTTGATGATGATCATAAAAAATTTAAAATAAAAATGCGAATGACTGTCCTTCATTTTAATTATATTTACTTTGATTTATTTTTCTGAAAAAAATAACTGTGCACTTCTTATAGAGCGACACACTCAAACACAAATAAAAAAAGAACACGCATTTTTTAATTAGTCCAAACAAATTTTTCCATTTTCTAATACAAGTAATATTTCAAAAAAAAGTTGAATCAGTGAGAAAACAAAATTTAATTTATTAATCGAACAACTTATTCTAAAAAAATCACATCACCGCTGTTCACTTCTGTAATGATCACTGCCAATTACCTAGAATATAAGTAATCTTGAGAAGTAAAAAAAACACGCGAATCTTTCAGTCAGCTTCCGTTCAACTCACTTTCTACAGAAAAGAATTCTTATCTAATTTTATCATATTTTTATCGGACTTTTTTAATGATATGCACAACCAGTGATGTTAAGACTATCATACAACTTTTAGAATTGATAAAATTATACAAAAACGTTTAATAGTATTTTTATTTAGAAAACGTAAACTTACACTGCAAACCTCACACCACCAAATCTCGTAATTTTTGTACAAAAAGATGTTATAATATAATTATTCGTATTTTATTCTAATTATCTGATTACACGCTAAATGTGAAATTATGTCAAAAATGAGTACGATCACCTTTTTTCTTGTAAAATCAACTTACTTTCACAAATCAACCAGCACTAAAAAAATTTAGCGTCACATCACTATCCACCTCCACCAACCATCACACGTAATTTTATAAATGCAAATTTAGCAAAATTAATTTCCATTTTTCTGCGGAAAAATCTGAAAGTGTAAGCAAAATTAACAAAATAGAAAGAAGCACACAAAAAAATCAATCAATTTTTTCTTAATTTCCGCCATGCTAAAAAAATAACATAGCAAATTTTTTATTTAGCTAAACATAAGTTGATTATATTGGCTTTCCTTTAAAGCTTTAATAAAAAAAACATTTTAAGCCAAATTTTTGATTTACTGAAAAAAAATATTTTTTTGAAATTTGAATCGCAGTGAGTTATTTGAAAGCAGAGACGCTAATTAAATTTATATTTTAACGTTGTTCGTGATTGTGATCGAGTTAAATTTTCACAAGCAAAGCAAATCATACAATGCGGATGTAAGATACCCATCCGGCATCTGTGTGTCGACAGTTTTATAGCCAAGATGTGAGTACAAAAAAAAATGTTAACTAATCAAAGTTCAGTTTTAACTCAAATATTTTGAGTAAAATTTTTAGAGTTCCATAAACTGTTTTTTAAAGTTTTTATGAAAATGGACAATTTTATTTTTGGAGAGTTTTGTTTTGATGATTTTCTTCAAACGAAGAAACTTTTGAAAGGCTGAAATAATTTTGATTTGTGCTATTTGTGTAGACAGTAATTACTTTTGTTAGTTAGGCTGGAATGAAATATTTGATCGATAGGGAAAAGTTATAAGAATATTTTAAAATGCATGTCACATTAAAATAGTGTGTCAATTAATTAAGTAATGAGTATGATTTACGTGGTCACTTTTTAGTAGTCCTCTTGGCCACGTCTATCTGTCAGTTGTGTAAATAATTTGTGAACTGTAAATTGTGTAAATAGCTTAAAATTGATAATGGCTTTCATTTTCATTTTTAGTACTGTTGCATTTTTATTATGAGTTATGTTTTGATTGGTAATAGGAAAAAATGCTACAGCGTGCCAGATATGATATACTTTTATATTAGAGAAAACTTTAAATGCTTTTGTCTTTTATTTAGGGTTACCTGTGATGTCACCGTTGCAAGCACAAAGCTATGAACGTGATGATAAGGCAAGAAATCTTGGCGGAATGGAAATAAGAATTTAAAAAGTCAGAATTGCAGCACACACAAAAAACTCGCATTTTCTACACTACACATAGATCATGTAACAATTGTTGATGTTAATTAGTTCGATAGTGTATCGTTAATTGAAAACAACAAGGTTGTGAAAATAAGTGATTTATCAATCAGTTCTCCAGACCGATTTGAGAAGTAGCAGCTTTAGTATTCAAACTAGTAAGATTATAATTAAAACTTAATGTTTTCATGTCTTCTGAATTAAATCTGATGTTTTTATGTTTCTGAAATTGTATTTTGTATTTTAATTGGTTTGAAAATAGTTTCTGGACGTACTCTCGACAGAATGGGATCGCAAGGAAAATTATTTTTTCTCGTTTGACAAAACAGAAAGCAGGGGATTTTCAAAGAATGCAATGAATGTACTTCATACGAAAATTGTTCATAAGCAAATCTAAATGACATTTTCCTCAGTTAAATCAGTGAAATGAAATGTTAAATATGTACATTATATCGTTAAATTATCTACATTTAAACACACCACTGTACCTTTACAAGTATGCTGTAAATTTTTTAGATTAAAATTGTATACGAAATTCGTAAACTCCAATGATTCCAAAACAATGCGACTAAATATATCAAATAGAATAATATTGAATTGTTTTAGACATTAGAATCTATCTGAAGCAGCATATATGGTGTATGGTGCCAAAAATAATGTTAATGAAGGTATCTAATCACATTGACTGTGCTAGAAATTTAAATATATACCGTATGTATTTCTTATCACTTCACCAAAGTAGCAATTTACTGTTGCAAACGTTCATACTGTATTCTGCTGAATATAATAGTTAAGGTTTATCATATTTGTACATTTGAATATAATAATTATGTGATCATACGTTTTTGATACTGTATTTAAGTAATTAATGTATGTATTTAATCTATTGGTTTGGATCTCTGAATGCAATATTTAGCACGAAAAAAGTCAGGTGAAGTTACCATTAGCCTTAAATCATCATTATTTTTTGTTCTTCAGGTCAGGAACCGGAAATGTTAATCATTATATTTAAGAACTGTAAAAAACTAAATATTGCACATTGCCCCATCATGATAAATGTTCCAAAACTAGAAAATTCCACCAACGAAATGAAATAAAAAGTGGTTCTAACGTAAGTAAGTACAGTATGTAGAGTACTCTAATTGTTGTTAGTGAACCGTAAAGGTTGTCGAATTGTTGTTTAAAAAAGTTAAATGAGTAAAATCGCTGTAAAAAATTAGATTTTTCCTTAATAAAATATAATTAGATTGAGTGATTGCATTCATAAATATAGTGAGACACAATATATTAAGTAAATTACAATATCACAATAAAATAGATATGTAATACTATTTGCTCACTGATTTTTGCTATTCACCCAGCGTATTGAATAAAAAATGTAAGTTAAAAAGTAAGGTTTTACGTAATTTGTCAATAAATACAAGATTGAAGATTAACTGAAAGTACAATTGAGTATTAAGTTTTATTACGTATTTATCTAAATACATAATATCAATTAATTCATTACAAAACAATTCATGAAATTTTCCTGCAACCTGTCATTAACTGCATACTGCATAATTACAGATACTATATTATTTCGTTAAAAAATTGAACCAAACATCATAACTGGAAACGCTTATCAAATTCGACTAATTAGTTTCTTCTTGAGAATCGGTTAATTGGGTTTTACGAATATATTATGGTTGCAAATTTTTACACAAATATCACTAGTAAAATTTACCAGAAATTACATCATGTTATCATCGCAGTAAATATAAGTCGAATAGAAACGCTCTTTACAAATCACTTATTTCCTGGACTAGTTTCAATTAGCTGTGGTAGTTCAGTTTAATTTTGGGATTTTTTAAACGCAAAATTACACATTAAAAAAAAGAAGAATGTCCGCACGGGCATTTTGGTTTCAGGCTTCAGCCATTTTCATAATTTCCCTTAATTTTGGTAGCGAAATAGGTAAGAAAAATTAACTCTATTCTACTTTTTACTAAATCATTGATCACATTTTCATAACGTACTTACTTTAAATTTTAATTTCTTCATTTTGTAGCTGAAGCAGCTATTCGGAAAGATAACGTAACCGTAAGTGAATCCTCCCTTAAATAGTTACTTTGATTGAAGTTAAAAATACACTGTGCGAAATAGGGTAATTACAAAATTACAATCACAAAAAGCAGAGTGAGTGCAAAGTGAACTGGAACTTGTACCCAAAATATTATACCCTTTTTAGAGTTAGTTAGTTAGTTGAAAATCAAAAGTTAATTCATAATTAGTTTTTTACATAGTTGATTTTAGACTTTGCTTTGTTCAAAAATCAATGCAAGCGTCAGTTTTTGTCCAGCAAAGCAAAAGGGTTCATAGTTCATGAACTTCCATGAATTCAAGATCTCCGTTTCAAGCAAAGCAACTCTTCTAGTTCTAGCCTTTCATTCACCAATGCATACTGCATACTATGTGCATTGTGGTGTGGCATGCTGCTGCACTCATTGCATTGCAGTGGTTGTTGTAGAAAAGTCAGTCAAGTATCAAAACATTCGGCATTCTCTTTCTCTCAGCTGTACACGAACTTTTCTTCCTGCACATTCATCATTCGTTTAGTTTCTGATAAATCTTTCTTTCTACTCTGCTAATTGTGTCGAACTGAATAATACCGACATTTTTAAATATTTAATTTCTTTTGTTGATTTGTGTCTGATCTGATCTGATCCTCAAATAATAAGATGTCGGGAAGTCACTTAACGTCAGGTAAACAAGATGTACATTTTAACAAATACTGGTCTTGTGCTTAATTTCTTGTATTGAAATGGAAAGGAATTCAATGTGTGTGGTATGCTAATTTAGTTTACAATTTTTATAACTAAACATGTAGGTTCGCCCTTTCCTCCTTTACAAGATGGTAAACTCCGGATTTATTCGATGAGAGGGTGCCCGTATTCTCAACGCGGATGGCTGGTAGCCGCTGCAAAAAATGTGGAGTAAGAAAATTAGCTTTATTTATAAATTTTGCTATTTTTAAAAAAATAACTGTAGTGGACTCTTGAAATTAATAACTTTCTGTTTTATATTTTTCAGTGTGGATATTGTATGGGTTAGCTTGAAAGATAAGCCAGAATGGTTACTGGAGAAAAGTCCTGGAGGGAGAGTTCCATCAGTTGAATTACCGGATGGCAGAGTAATCTACGAAAGTTTGATTGTTGCTGATTTCATCGATGATGCTTATCCAGGAAATAATATTCACTCAAAGGATCCCGTCGTTAAAGCACTTGATAGGATTTTGGTGGAAGCTTGGGGAAAGGTAATCAGAAAATCGAAAGAATTTTATTGATTGAATGATTGAAAAACGGATGCCACTGATCGATGTTTTTTTTAACTTTACAGGCAGGATCCTCTTTTTATCAGCTATCATTTGCACCGTCAGTGGAACCAGATAAAATCTCAGGACTTGTCGAAGAATTCGAAGGGAATGTTACAACATTCAGCAAGGCATTGGAAAAAAGGGGAACAAAGTTTTTTGGGGGTATGCTTATGCTATTAAAATCTCTTGACGAAAGAAGATTTATTGATTGTTGTCAGTAATTTTAAATATTATATCGTTGCCTAATTTTATGTGTGAACAGGGGATGAACGACCTGGAATGTTAGATTACATGATTTGGCCATGGTTTGAACGAAGACCTGCTATACGACTATTGTTTCCCGATGCTGTTCATTGGGAATCAATCCATCAGAATACTCATGAAATCGTAAGAAGGACATATTTATTTAGTTTAAAACTATTTATAAAACTAGTCAGTCGAGCTATAGAGCTAAACAGTTATTTACTATTATCCCAAATTAAAATTGCATAGGACCAATGGTACAAAAGGATGAAGAAGGATCCAGCCGTAGCTAAATATTTTCTTGCACCGGAAGTCCACTATAAATATTCCATAAGCGTTAAGGAAGGAAATCCAGATGTTGAAATACTTGTCAACGGATCAAATTAAGCGATCATCGTTCCTCAATCCTACATTTTCATTCCATTATGCAGTTCCATTCCAAGTGCTAATATTGCACCAAAGCTAACAATTAAATGTACTGTTAATATTTTGGTTTAAAACACTAAATTATCCATTCACCATTATGTTGTTTCAATTGTATTTTCAAAACTATCATCTTTTTCAACAATTTTCATTCTTAAGTCGATTTTTGGTATTCACCTGTGTGCATTTCATTTTCAGTTTGGCCATCCTGATTTATATCCTCTTTCGTTCTGCACTCTGTAACAGTGCATAACATTTAGTCTACATTATGAGCACTTGCAAAACACATTAAATTCCCAAAAACTAATGTTATTGAGCATATTTTACGCTACACAGGTACAACAATCAAAATCAACAATGCAGATCGCATTCAACAGGAGAGCATCAGACTAGAGACGTAAATATATGCACAGCATATTGCATTGCCTACTGCCTACGCAAAAGTTTATAAGGCGCATAATCTTGACTTGATGCTATTGCGATGACGG
>JAQIWN010001712.1:0-19020 GCA_034699025.1 Entomobrya cf. arborea Gr-Col-00668
CTCCTGTCCCCAGGGGGTTTGACCCCGGGGGCTGAAAATCTCTAGCGATGAAGCCCTTGACCTAAGGTATCTATGTGTTAAGTTTGAAGAGAATCGGTTGACCCGTTTGAAGTTAGAGCGCGAATCCATAAGACATGTTACCTTTTTTGACCTCTAGCCCCGAGGGGGTTCGACCCTGACCCGTGGTCCCTTGAGAAAAGTTGATGTACTTCAACTCCTCTATCGAAATACACGATAAAAAAATTTGTCCATAAGACAACATGGGACCTTCTTTGACCTCTAGCCCCGAGGGGGTTTGACCCTCGAGGCTGAAAATCTCTAGCGATGAAGCCCTTGACCAAAGGTATCTGTGTGCCAAGTTTGAAGAGAATCGGTTGACGCGTTTGAAAGTTAGAGCGCGAACAGAAGGACAGACAGACAGACAGACAGACAGACGAACAAACCAATCGTATAACTACGATGAATACATTCATCTACGTAATAAAGAGACTCCAAGGCGCGAGGTATGTAGTGCTGACCTATTTAAACTGCTATTTTCAGGAGTTGTTCTTAATCTGATTCTTAGTCAATTATTGAATGTAACATCTTACAATGGGCCAATCGCAATGTATCATCGAATTAATACATGAAATTTATATAATCTAGTAAAATTTTTTTGTCTAGTAATGTCATTTTCCCGAATGCGCAAAATTGTAATTATCATATGCACTTTTTTTGGGCAAACGCACATTTTTACCGTTGGTATTGACCATGAAACGAAGCAAGCGTCGAGAGAGCTTTTTTGTTCGAAGTTCACTGCTTATGCAAAATACTACTGGCGCGCGCGCTCACTCAGGTAAACAAACACAGCTGATAATTACAAACTTGCGCATTCGGGAAAATGACAAATATTTTCAGAATCAGCATAAAAAACTACACCATATTATAAAAATTTCATGTATTAATTCGATGATACATTGGAGTAGGCACATTGTTAGTACCAGACACATAAAATAGCATCGATTTGTATATTTGAAAAACATTTATTTATTTTTAAGCTTTAGCGCTATTAATACAATTAACATACATCATTCTATTTTACACGGCATCAAGTACCAACTACCTTAAAAAAATTCAAATGGCCTGAGTAGCAATTTCGTGCTTTTACACACCCTTTAAATTTACAATGTAGCAACTTCGAAAACATTTTAAAATCTAATGAAAATTTACACGAGATTGTGCATATATTTTTTATAAACATGATGGTACATTCTTTCATTTTTCTTGCAATGCCCTTTCTATTCTCACGCATAAAAGCTTAACTAGCACTTTCTTTTGCTTTCACCCTTAGGACAAGCTTTAATGGGTAGGTTTGTTGGGAAGAACTTATAAAAACAACTGTCCTTGATTTCTTCCTTTACTAAAATCAAACGTGTCAAATAATTTGTTAGCTATGTTGCTCAATGAGGCAAGCTACTTCTTTAAAAAAAAATGTTTTTTTTGTGTAATAAGCTTACTGTTCTTCCTAAAATAACAAGTACTCCGACAGTACGAGCATTAGTATTTACATGCAGTATTGTCCTTCTGATTGCCTAAAATTTCCAAGAACTCTCATCTTACCTGCCTTGCTCTTTTACAGGTTTTTAATTAAAAGATATGAGAATGGTGAAGCAATCTGACAAGCGAATCCAGAATACGGCAATCCCTGACAAAATGGTAGGTTCTTGTGACGCGAATTCTAAAAATACGCGGTACCATTCAAGGACTTTGCATTATTAAAAAT
Organism: Entomobrya cf. arborea Gr-Col-00668; assembly: GCA_034699025.1. NCBI lineage: Eukaryota > Metazoa > Arthropoda > Collembola > Entomobryomorpha > Entomobryidae > Entomobrya > Entomobrya cf. arborea Gr-Col-00668. The sequence continues at coordinate 1,763 of JAQIWN010001712.1, forward strand.
TTCTAAATATTAACATTTTTTTGAACAAACTTCATTAAGTCTTGCCTTAATTTACATAAATTTTGTCTGTCATGTTAAATTACAGAAAAATAGGGATTTATTTCTTGGAATTAGTGATTACTTTCTTCTAAACCTGTTACAAAGTTTAGGTTAGACACCGTTTCCTGATGATTATCTTTTGTACACAAATAAGCTTACACTAGTAAGTTTTTGTTCACAATTTAATAATTAGTGATGAATATTTTAAAAAGTGCTTAAATTTGAATAAAGTTGTGTGGTTAAAATCATTATTGGACTTCTGGATTCTTTTTTTAGTTTTATTTGTTCAGTCAGCCCAATGTTGATTAAAAACAGAATTTTTGCAATTCAGGCAGAAAAAAAGCAGAATATACTGTAACCATCGAATCTTGATATTTATAATTCACAAATCTACCGAATACAAGAATATTTTAAATCAACTTAAACTTCAGTTTATTCACAATTTCTAATAAGGGGTCACGTTACATAAGAGTTTTCATATTTTCTAATTAAAATATAGTAAAGTCTTTAGTCACAATTAAATACACATTATATTCTTGATCCTTTGAAGCCTTTGAAAAATATCGCACAAGATAACAAATATTTCTAATCGTGTAGGGTAATGATATAAATTTTTGGCAAAGCTCAAGGTTGTTTCTGACAAACCCCTGTTCGCATTGACAAAGAAACTATTATTTCATATGTGAAAGGATTGTTCAAAGTGTTAACATTTAATTGAGATTGCTGGGAAAGTTAATGCTCCTTCTGAAATCTTTTCAATCCACAATCGACATTTCCATGTAATACATAACCTCAAATTTTTTTGTGGTGAATTTTTGTTCGTCTTATATATCTTCATCGAGGTGTGCAACTTCATAAAAAAATTGGGATATAATCCTGGAATTGAGACGTCACGAACAATGTGTTTGCTGATTTGAATTTTGAATTTTAAGAAAGCCAACATGTTTTTGTGATTTCGGAAGAATGTACGCATACTTTCATTTCACACTAAATTTAAAATATTTCGTATCTTCTTTCCCCTTATTTAACCACTGTAGGCAATTAACCCTCAATAATCCATTAAAAATTTGACGGCTCTTTTTGAATGAAAATAAGATTTAACTCGAAACAAAATACCGCACACATTTATTACCTTATATTTGTTTTGATTATTGACAGAAATAGTATAATTTAATCATTGCTCACTCTCAACTCTTTAGTGATACAAGAAGCTGCAAACTGCATATGTTCAATAAATAGGAATAGTATACAATAGATAAATGGACAATAGACGAGTCGCCTAGGGATGTTATAGACTTCATATTGCAAACATTTGCGTATTTTACCTCCTTTAATTTTAAGATATCGTTTAGTTAAGATGTTTTTTTTTCAGAAAAATACTTCGGAACAAGCGTCGGTCGTGCATAAAGCAGCTGTCTTTACTCCCAACTTTGGTATCCATTGAAACAAATCACACAACGTAAGAAAAGCATTGAGGGCATACCATTCCTTTGAAATCAATGGCCGTGTCGCCTGTTTGCTTCTTGATCCTTTGTTAAACGCGTTCTCATGCATTAGCACAAGTTTACAGAACCTTTGATCATTTTGATTTTAACAGAGATTACAATTTAAATCAGAGTCAAGATCTAGTTTGTTTAAAAAATTATGGAAAAGTAGAATTGGACAGAGGAAAATTAGTTTTCAAGAAAACTTGGTTTTGACTTTTATCCAATACAGCCTCGTTACTTAGTATCAAACCTCATAACAAAGATAGTTATGTAACCATTGACATTGATCTTTTGACTGTTTGTCTGCCTCTGCATTACCATGTCTTCTTTTGGCTTAGATGTTTTTATAGAACACTGACATCAATGCAAAGCTGACTTCAAACATTTTTTATAGATTTACTCAGATCCAAGTTTATAAATCCAAGTATCTCTGGATACTGTATATCAGCCTGAATGATATAAATATTTAAGGCGTACATCTATTACAATGTGGGTTACTTTTGAATTTATATTTAGTTGTGTATTGGGCATGTTCAACGCAAATATTATTCAGAGTCTTGCAAAACCTTGTTCTGCTCCTAGTTTATATCTCATATTGAAACCATCTACAAATTCTCACCATTACAACAACCAACCCTCTAAATTATTTTCGAACTTCTTCTATAATTTTGTATTTACTGTTCTATAATAGTAAATTATCAGTCAATCATTCACTCAAAGAACTAGTGAAGCCCCAAACAAAATGCATTGTTTACATTTTCTTGAAAAAGCCAAACAAAAACATTGAAGGTGACCAATAAGTGTACACACAAACCGTAAATTTGTGATGTATTTTGATGGTCATGGTCAACCCTTTTTGTTCGACACGCAATATGTACAGTGTTTTCATAATTACAAATGATAAACTTGTTGCTTTAATTACCTAGTCATAACATGCTACGGGATGCAACGTACTGTCAAACATTTCTAAATTAAATTAATTCATGACCTTGCAAAATGTCTCTTTAGTTGACAAACTTTAATGTCGAAGAAAAAACCGATGAAACGGAATTCTTTCATTTGATGAAATTTTGTTCGCCTTCTTGTTTTAAACATCATATATTTGAAAGTATATCATCCTTTGTTATTCAACAACGGAACACTTTATTTATTTCCAATTTCACAGCTCAACATCAAACAAAAAGCATCAAACATGCATCACCACACGCATGTATGTATCTAAAACTGGTTCCTGATTGAAACACGTTTCAAAGATAAAGATTGGTTTTTCTAGAACTGTCAATTATATATACTTTGAACAGAATTCCAATCGGAATTCCTTTGGGTATCAAATCCTCGTATATACATTAAAAATTCCAAGAATATACCTTTTGCCAACAGATTTACCAGAAGCATTGCCCAACTTCTTTTCGCAGAGAAACTTTAATATAAGCCAGAATCGTTTTCACATCATTCACTTTTTTGAACTTTCATCTAATGAAATTTTCATCAACTACCTAAACATTGCACTTTCGCTTTGAAGATTTTTTTACAACGAACTTACTTACTTACTCACAAAATTTACGTAGAAGCAGAATGCCAAACTTCAATGCAATGTCTCACAGCTCACTTTTCCACCATTTTTAAAAGCAGTCTTTTGTATTGGTCAAAATTTTTTTAGCGTTGTATGTCCTTAAACCTTCAAAATGTTTTTTATATATAACCACACCCACCTTATTTGATTGTTTAGCACTTTTTATATTCGTCATTAGTTTTTAAAATACTTAATTTAATTTTTAAATCAATTCTTAATAGCATATAGAGCATTAATAGCAAAAAGTTCCTGGGTTTGGCACTGCCACAAAACATACAACAGTAAAAGGGAAAAGTTCTATAGTAGAGTTTTAATCGTTGTAGAAGTTGTGAAAGTGGCTGTGAAGACAATGACCTCAATATCTCAAAGTAAGGAGAGCTTTGCATACACGTCAAAACTAATAAATGTTGAACCTTAATGTCCAAACGAGTCAATAATTTCCAAAATTTATGAATCAAATGAGATAATGTCCTAAAATTTTAACAGCTCTTCGGCCTGGTGATGTACGTGTTTTTCCCTAAAACCTCCAAATTTTAAAGTTAAGTACACAGTTTAACGTCAGTTATGATCTTCTATTGATAACGACTGATACAAGGGCATATTTTGTTAGAGATTCTATGATAAATTAAAGTAATAAATGGCAAAAAGTCCCTTCAGATAAAAAATTACATTTAGAAGCTTGGTTATGATAATAAGAATTACTAATCGTTATAGGTGCTCATTTTAAAATTGTTTAATGTTCATCATCTTTGACTTTCCAGCGATATTATTTGGTGAACGAAACAACGCATTTTTGACACTAATATCTAAATTTATTCAGGGATTTGTTTAATTTAAATTTATTTATTAATTTTTACAATTTTAATTTATTGATTAGTAACAGGGATTAACTCTGAGCATCAGTTGATATTACTTTCATCAAATTTCATGTTGCCCAATTGCCATTTTTTTAATGTCAAACTCGAGAAAACTGTCTAACATTTCTCAGAGACAAAGCCAACACAATGTGTAATATATAGCTACAACTTCTCCATAATGGCCTAACCTTTTGGTCTATTTCCCCAGCCGCAAATTTTAAAGCCTATTTATAAATTTTTTGTTCCCCAATGTTCCGTTCATTCGTATGGGGTTTGAGCTGTTAGCTTCTTTCCTTTTCCTGTATACTAAGTTTGCAGTTGGGGTATCATTTATACAATTTTTGAGTTGCATAAACACTGGGTTAAATGTAATAAATACAATTTCTAACATTTTAAAGGCAACTTGAGCAGAAGCAAGTATATTGACATTTTTCGGAACAATACATAGTGTTTATACATATATGCATATAATGTAGTAGACACAAAACATACTTTTCTTTTATTTATATCATATCAATTGTATATATTTTTCTATCACTGACTGATCATAAGTTAGCATTCACACAATCTTGTAATGTGTACCTTTATACCGATGATTTTGTGTCACAAAAGTCAATAATGTTGTAAAAAATACATAGGCTTTATTGTAACTGTAGTATTTACAGAAATATTTTTAACAGAATATAATATCATGTTAGAGGTGCTATGTTCAAAATTTATTTCAGACATTAAGAACAAAATAGTGTAAGTTTATTTATATGCAGTTAAAAATGTCCTTAAATTAAGCTGCAAATTTTTAAACTGCACCTTGGAACAAACATAACGGTTTTTGATGATTCTAGTAACTTTATTTTGCGACGGATGTCGCTAGAATGGTTTTTGCAATTGAAAGAGAAGAAAAGAGAAAAAAATTACCAATTTTCAAAGATTACTGCAAAAGCATTTCGCTGCTTTTCCAACTTGTAGCATTTGCAACACAGTTTTCTCTAGCTGCCGCTTTCACTCCTTTTCATCCATTCCTACAGAAAAAGTTCTGTTGGATTTATTACGGCTGGAAGTTTTAGGTAGAGTTTTGAGCGCTGCTACATATCGGATTGCAAGTTGCATTGTCCTTGACATTGAATGCAAAAAGTAATCAATATTTTCTCTAAGCGGGTACAAAAACCAGTTTCAGTTAGAATTTAGCTTTCACTCAGCTTAAATATACTAGCTAGTCGCTTTGTCCTTCCGAAAACGCAATGTACTTTTTCCTACCAAATCAGCATAGCTCCCACTGAAATCTTTCTCTATAAAATGGGGCAGCTTGAAACTATTTCACATGGGAATTAAAAATCTCAAAACAATGTTTATTTAGAGCATTGTAACACATTTTGTGAACATTAAAAAAATGTTTTCCGAAATAAATGCCATCTTTTGTGGGAAACTAGTTTAAATTCTGAACTTGTAAAATGAAATGTAATAAATGTTTCATGACAACTTTGGCTCGACATGTCCAAACAAACATGTTCAACGTATCATTGAGACAGTTACAGGTTCATAAATAGCAATAAACTTTATGCATTTTGCAATTCAAATAAAGACATAACGCACAAAATATCAAAGTTTTTTCATGATGTTGCTTTCAACCTATTATATGAATATATGCATCAAGCTTGCCAGCTCAAAACTTTCCTTTGATATTTATTCAAGAAGAATGAAAATTTCAGTTTGAGTTTAGTGCATTGCTACATGTCTGGAAGTTGCATTTCCATTGACATTGAGTACAAAGTACAACCAAAGTTCTTTGCTAAAATGAGATGGGATGCGTGTAGACAAGTTTCAGTCTGGATTCAGCCTTCACTGAACTAACATATGCTAGCTCGGTACTTTCACTTTCTAGTAAAAGCTACATTCTTTCTCCACAACTTTAGCACAACCGAAACAAGAAGGTTTTCTACCGAAACTGGGGCAAGTTGGAACGAAAGCAAAAACGAACACCTTATATCGGATCACACTAACGTTGGATTGTAAACTACAGACATTGGATCACATTTCTTAACATGCCAATTATTTTTTGCACAAATAAATGTAGTCATATTTCAGAATAAAAATAAAAAGCCTACCTGCTTAAATACATTGACGCATGAGGTAAACTGACCTGACATGAGACTTACCAGTTGAGTTAATGTAAAAATAATTGACTAACGTCAAACATGGATAACCTCGTTCATGTTTCAAGAAGCTTCTTTTAATTCAGCTTGAGTTAAGAAGACGTGAATGTATGTAATCAAAGTAAAAAATAAAATAAATTCAGTACTTCCATTCAAACAAAATATACAAATGTAAACATTTTCAATTTTTGTAATCAGGTAGTATATATTCTTTTGTTTGCTAATAATTTTTCATGTAGTACTACACAAGTATTTCAGTCTAGAGCTTTCTAAAGTGACTTGTAATACCCATCTTTTCCCGTTCAAATGATTTTTTACACCCACTCAAATCCCTGCTATTCAAACCGTACTTTAATGCGTAAATGGACAGAATTTTGTAATACAACTAACGATAAGATCAAACGTCACCAACTTTCTCCTGACTTAAAACTTTATTTGATACAATGTGTAATAATAACAATAATAATCGATTTTGAACTATGTGCATGTAAGAAAACTTGTCAACTTCATACTTCTAATCCCATTGACCAATCTAACTTTATAGATTATTAGCTTCCAGCCCTTTTTAAAATTATATACTGTTTGGACTTGAACTTTTATGTACGATTACACCTGAAAGTAAAAATACAAAGCTTGGTAACTCATCAAGTTGTTCATCTTGAACTGTTTTGTTAAATGTAAGTTTGATTTTTTGGCAGGAGGTGAGAAATAGAGGCAAAAATGGGTGATATTCTAACAACGTAAGAGTACTTGATGCCCCACCGGCCAAGGTCTGTCTTAGTTCAGAGCTTTAAGATTTTAGTGCTTTACGATTTCTTATGGTACTAACGTATGTTATATCACAAACCACAAAGTAATTACAAAAAATGATCTATCACATAAGATGTTAATTAAAAATGTCCAAAGACAAACAAATGAAGGTCTCCGAGTTTCTTACTTGATCAAGGATTTCTTTCGTTTGTACAGCTTGCTTGCGGATTGTAATTTATCCTTCACATTGACATGAAAATACGTAAGCTCTACGTTTTATAAAAGGAACAAGACAAATTAAAGTTTACCACACACATACACACACTTAATAGACATATGAAACATGAGCTAAGGCATCCCGAAATGTCAGAACGGTTCGATCTACAAAAGCATACATCAAGAATCCAAGCTTTTTGCAATTTAGATTGTTTGTTTATAGTGAAATTGGTTTGTCTGGCTTTGTTACTAACGATTCAACTTATTGATTTTACGTGTATAGAACATCAAGGTAAGAATGTGGTCTTTACGATTATTTTTTTTAAACTAAACTCAACTTAGATCAAAACAAATTTCAGATTCACTTTAATGACGTTATGTTTGCTTGCGATTTCATGGTACTAGACAAGTTTCCTACCATATATTTTTAACAAAATTACAAAAATGAACAATCACAACCGGCGTCGCGTATTTTCATGTGCAAATGTCTTTTTGAGAATCATTCTGGAAAAGTTTTGTACCAGTTAAAAATTTAGTTAAATTGATCATTTATTTAGGTTGGACTATTACATTTCACAAGAGTGATGGTGTAAATTCTGCATTATTTACAAGACAGCTATTTTATATGTTTTTTTTCGTAGTTTAATCCAAGGCAACCCATTTGAATCTATGCAAACAAATCTATTGGGAAGTTTCTTGCATGTGCAGATTTCGAATGGTTTCAACATTCACCAACTGAGTGTCAAATATCAAAATATAGTGAAACGTTTATATAAGCTCTTGATAGCACGACTACATGATACGTATAGACAAGATATGTACCGGACAATGCGACGGCAGATCCGATTGCAAGGAGAATGTCTAACAGATATATCTGACGATTCTCTGTTGTATGGACTTTGAGAAGTAATGAAAAGAGTTGCACAAGATCTAGTAAAATGTTCGAACTTTTCTCATCACAGACTCACACATTAATTATTTAGATTATGTAATCCAACAAAAGATACGCTGATTCTCTGGAGTATGCATAACCTAGCAGCCAGATACAGACTTTTTTACTGATTAGCATTTGCTCACCTGATCAACAATGCTTACTTGTAACCATTAGAAGACATAACAGAGAGACATTTACATTCTAGACAACTTCATGATGCATTCATCATTCCTCCGTTCACGATCGGTCAAGTAGGACTTTAAATGATGTGTGTAAAAAATGTGTTCAAAATATCGCATAGATTTATGCACCGTAATATCAAAAAAAATAACCGCATATGATTCTACTTTCATTCATACATACCTGTTCAGTTTTACATAAAAATCACTTGGACGGCAGCAGAATAGGGCATTTTCAGAGGTAAATATGTATGATAATATGACATAAAATACGACAAAACGAACGTGAAAACTTTGAGTATTTAATCTAGCTTAATGCTAAATTTGAATTGTTTTTTTTTCAGTTGCAAACAAATTTCTCAACTTTCCTCAAATTTACGAAGTATATCTAGTACTGAAATTATTTTAAATTGACTTTTGACACAGAGTACACAGAGTTTTTCATGTCTCATTTCCTGTTTAGTAAAAAAGGAAACATGCTATGTTTCGAAAGTAGCATAATTAAACCAATAAATTAAATCGGAAGAAAATGGTTATGCTGTTCGGCTAAAGTTTGAAAGACGTAATTAATACAAACTGATCCAAAATGAAATGAATGACAAGGGAAATATTTTTTTGCGAAACGAAGACAAACAAAAGCCGGAGATATTGTTAGCATTGACTTACTAACATAACATAGGAAGTCTGCTTGTCTGAGCTTCATAACTTAAAATCTAACCAGTCTTAAAGACAAGAACAAATCAATTATGTATCTATTCGATGAGTTTAAAACCAAGTTTGGGGAGTTTTTAATTATAAGCTTTGCTGCACGGATATACAGACCTTCTTTAAATTTGTGGTAGTAATTTTTTGTGTTGTATTCAATGAAGAACATTTATCCGATGTCATATCAAAATGTTGACATGTGTCTGGCTAAAGGAGAATTTTGATTATTTCGGGATGCATCATATTGGTGCTGACTGTGACGTACATCGATGCTTTTTCACATTTCTCCTATGTAAAATGATTTACAATCTTTACATTGTAAAAAGTATACACAGACATCCCGTCCTCGAGATTTTCGTTCTTCAAAGTTGGAAAGGAGAGTTCCAAGTTTCATTCCAGGGAAGTATCCAATTTCAAAAAAAAAATATATTATGTGACGCCTTTGTGTGGATAACAAATTCTGAAATTTGGACTCGCAATCATTTTGGCAAATAGTTTTTTAAAAATTGACAATTAAAAATAAATTCTAATGAAACCATTATTGCATGTAAACGACATTATTAACATAGTAAAATAGTAGCTGGATAATATTCATTTCAATTCAAGTTTTTTTCATTGTAATTTAGACATCAATAGAGCATTTGTCAAAATTTTGTTATATCAATGGAATGTTTGGCTGATAGACAAATAATTATTCTGTCGAGTTATCATTTTATGGAAATACTTTGCTTACTGCTTAGCTTCAAACTTTTTGCCCACGTACGTTACGTAACTGCACATTGATTAAATTGTATAAAATTTGTAATTTGATGATATTCTCATACTGAATTTATTATTTGCTTCCGTGCTTACACGAATTCATCACTACAATAAACTTTTCAAAAATATTTTCATAAAACATTGGACTAATGTTCACATTTTATAGACATTTTGTATATATTAAAATTTTATTGAACTAGATACCTTTAATTCTTTTACTGATGTCGAATTTTCGTGTTGTTGCTTCTCTGACTGTTTAAAATGCTTACAATGTAACTCAAAAAAAACAATCGTGTCATATTCTCTGCAACTATGCAAGCAGCAACAAAGCAATTTTTAGAAATCCCCGAGACAATAAAACCAGAATAAAACATCAGACCACACAGGTATATCTAAGCAGGAATTTCATGTTGACTGAAGGCCAGATAGGAGTAATTTGAGAAGCCTGTCGCTTGCAAAACATACTTCTTATTCTTAAAGCCCAAAAAAATTAAAACAATACGAAAATTCGGATGAAATGGCTTTTCATTTGCGTAAGTGGTTTCGGAGATTTTGGTTCAGGAATATTTGCATTCGCATATTAATGTTTTGATGATTTCCATGCAAGACAACTATATCACGTTCTTTTATTTTTAGTACAAGCAAAAAACAAAGTTGCACTATTAGCAGATGAAAAGCAAAAACACAAAATTGATACCATGTTTTCCTCTAAATTAGAAAGAGATTTTCATCGCTTCTTTTATTTTTGTAACTTGCGACATTACAATACAGCTTTTCATGGCTGTTGCACTTACTCTTTTTGGTCCATACCTTTAGTAGTCTTAACATTGAATTCATACAGCAGGAAATTCCAGGTAGAGCTTTGAGTTCTGTTAGATGTCTAAAAGCGAATAGCATTGTTCATGACAATGTATGCAAAATGTAATCAATCTTATCTGTAGCATGAACACAAACCGGTTTCATTCTGGGCTGAGCTTTTAGTCAGATCAAATATACTAGCTAGTCACTTTCTCCTTTTTTCAGATTCAGCAGAAATAGAAGCAGCTTGAAACTTTGGAGACTTGAAAGTCTAGCAAAAAAGCTATCTCTCATCATCACTACCATTTCACACTCACAAAAATGCTAAATTTAGACATTGCTTCACGTTGTTTTTACATATTATTAATTTTTTCTCACAAATAAATGTCGTCTTCACATTTTGGAATGTCTTTAAAATGTCATTTAATATTGCTATTTTGTAGAATTCTAGGATAAGTTCTTGTAATCCGAGGAAACTAAAATATGTATACATCTATAATCGCTCATTTTGTGAAACTTCTTGTGACATTGTGACGTTGAGTAAGTCGACCTGAAATGACGCCGGTTGAACTATTACTCTTTGTAAGTTGTAATGCTTCAGTCTACTTGTGCAAGTACTTTTTACCTTTTGAAATGAGAACTAAGTAAATGCTACATCGACAATGCTACTTGTCGTTAATCATGTAATATAAATTCCTTTGTAAATATTTAGAAGTTTTTTCTTTTGAAAGAAGTATACACTGAGAAATTTTGAAGAAAATGATACCGGTTCAAGTAAAATATTATTTTAAACGCAAATTTTTGTTCTTAGAATTGTGTTTTAAATCTTATGTAAATAGAAGTTCGTAATGATATCAATACCTTCTAGTTTTTTGTGGAATAGATGCTATTAGAATGCTATCTAAGTTTAGTCAAGTTGTATATTGTCCCACTATTGCTACACAATGGTGTATAATAACAATAAGTAAATTTTCCACATTTTGCTTATGTGCTCATTGAAGTAATTTGATAAAATTCTTGAAAAAAGCTTTTGTTGAAATATTTGCGACTTCCTCATAACTCCTGAAACTCAGCTCTTTGATTACAAGTAAGTGTACTTGTCTACACAAAAGTTGTGTTTTGTTGCATTTCATAACTTTAACTCAAGTTCGTACCTCTTAGCGTAAGAACAAATAATAAATGTATGTATTCTCACATGTCAAAGTGCAAACTTGATTCAGCTACACCACTTAAACGTGTGTATCTAAGAGAACAAAAATACCCAAAATATTTTACAGCTAAAAACATGCCTCAATCAATCCGTTATGAAATCCAAAAAACACATTTATTGTCCTGTTTTCATCGTAAGAATGTTAAAATATTTGAATGCATTAATGCCAAGCCACATAATACCCAATCAAAAGTCAATAATATGTAAAGAGCATAAAATTCCAGACCAAAATCAATTTTGACCTTTGTCCCAGTTTCTTTTATTCGTGATATTTGTTGAGATAAATGTGTATCCAAAACAAAATACTCCATTTATTGAATTACGAGCATAACAGTTTTGTCCCAATTCTAGCCTCCTTAAAAGCAAACTCAAAACCTGATGCATCGTTTGTTTTTAAATTCTAACAATTTTCTACTTTCCACTGACAAAATAATGTGTCTTTTTCCATTCGAATTGAATGAACCTCGGCTACGAATTGGTCATTGAAAGTATGATCCCCGCAAAAAAAGCCTTCTCATATACAATTACTTGTGTGTGCGACTACATCCTGGATAGCTCAACATGTGTACTGGAATATAGGATATATATACGAATGCTTAACTTGGATACTCAAAAACAAACCTTATCTGAGATCTTAGATCTATGAAAAAAACTTCTTTCACAATACCGTACCCACATATTCACAGCTTTAGAAAAAAACATAAAGATAAACCTGTCGTGTCACCATTCCTATCATTCGATGAGGTTTTTTGGCATCAAAGGAAACCTTTAATGAACTACAGTACGTCCCTTTTTTTCTTTATTTGTCTCCGACAAGTTATTGGTTTTAGAAAGAAGGATTTCAAGTCCTGATTAAAGAGTCTTTTTTAAATATTGTCTGCAAAAAGTATTGTTCCAATGGTCTTTAAACCAACTTTCACGAAAGTTTCATTTCTAGGGATCATTAAGTTGGACCAAATATTAATCAGAAACTCTTTCGGGATGCTAAATATTTGTTACACTGATTTGAAGCAAACGTTTAGGATTTTAAATCATTTTGACTGGCATATTATAAATATGTCCTCAAACACCGCAAACAATAATCTCAGTGAAAGGTTTAAAATTGTATTAATAGAAAAAAAAATTGAAGTAAAACTATCCTACGATATTTCGTTGTTATTTCCATTATTTTGGAATTCTAGTTGAATGTGTTTTTAGTTGGAAGACTTGTTTTCAAGTTGATAAAGGGTTTTATATGATTTTTTTTATTGTCGTACCAGTCGTAAGACGAATTCTGTTGATCACAGAATATGATTTGAAAATATAAATTCAAACTAGTCCAGGGATGGAAACTTATTGAAAAAAGGCTTAAAGACCTTAGGAACACGTAAATTTTACTATCATAAATGTCCTCCATGAATGACAAATTCATTTTATTTTTCTTAAAAATGTATAATAAGTTTTTAAAAATTCCATCCAATAAGAAATACAAATGTACGGTTTAGATAATGGAAAATAACACCAGACTTCATCATGAACTCCCACGCCATGTCATATTTTGAAGGTTGTTCTGCAATTTTTGTAATAAGTTCGTGCTGCATTATCCACATCCACCAAAAACCGAGCTCCTAAAATCCCACATGGACCCAAATATTACTGCAAGCTTATATGAGCACGACGTTCGTACAAAAGGAGTTGCAAAACAAGATTGAAAATCATATTGTTATTGTCATATTGTATAAAACGCTGGTGTACATTGATACTTGAAAAGTTTTTTTCCAAACTGTATTAAAACAAAAAAAATATGAGCTGGTTGGTACCGGATGATAGTGAGGAGATTGAAAGGGAGCTCGAAGGCGATGAATCTTTTTCTATGAAACATGATATGCTCATGAAAAATTATATTACTCAGCTGAAAGATGTATCCGACGATAAAAAAAATCACCAGTCAATCAAGTCTCAAAGTGTCAAATGGAACTGATGCTTTTGGAGCTAACGACAACAGCAGATGGCTGGAAAATTAAATGAAGTTATTGAGCAACTTACAAAAATATAAGTTAAAAAATCACAGAGATAGTGAATCCGTGATTAGGTTTTTGCTTAATTCGTGGCTGGTTACGTAAAAGGATTTGCAGCAAGGTAAGTTTATATCCTTCTGTTGAAATACAGTAGTTTACGAAAGTTGATACTGTTTACTTCAAGTGTAACGTAAGAAATCAAAATGGAAATTCGCTTATCTAACATATGTATTGAAGTGCTGTAATCTTCAATATATACAAAAACAAATAAACCTCTTAGCTAACTGTTTCTAGAAACGATGTAACGTTATTCGTCATTAGTAATATATTTTCTAGACAAGATATCAATTTACCTGATATAATTAAAATGTAATTTGATAACTGAGGATATCTCGTATACATATTTTTTGTAATGCAACATGTGATAATGTATACTACTGGCCACCCACCTCACATGGAACAAATTTCAATTGAACTAGTGCAGTTGCTCTTACAGGAATTCAGACGCTTTTCACTCTACATTTGGAATGGAGTCACACAACCACATGAAAAAGAAATACTTTTTTTATTAGTGTCTTATATCCACAGGAGCTCGACCTTTTGAGTATTTTATAACTGGATACATTTACATTATGCAAATAATGATGTTGGTATATTGTAATGTTTATTTAATGAATATCCCCTTTTGCAGGGTGTTATAGAGTGTCAGAGTAATTATTCATATGCATCTCGTGATAGTTTTGATTCTTCGGTATATTATGCTGTTTTTAATCATAGACACACTCATACTCAAACACCAAACAAACTGCAGATATTTTGTACACATTGAGATGTTAATTAGAATGCAAAAACTAATTTTACCATAAATATAAGGTTTCACTATCAGAAATTATTTTTCAAAAAAATGGAAACCTTAAACATTCATATTATCTTTTTAGAATAAAGTTTGCAAAGATGTTCTCATCGTTCATCTTTACGCAACATTGGTTTCTATAAACTGGATATTTATTCAGGGCATTTACATCAATGGAAAACTTACAACAAACTTGTTTTAAGGACAAAATCCTTTCAAAGTTTAGTACAAAGTTAACTGGTGCAAGTGAAAGCGTCGAATCAAATAAACTACTTTACGCAAATTTGTGATCCCATTGGATCAATATTTTGTAACATTTTTGAATATGGTGCTACCTTTACTGCTGATGACAATTTTGTCTACTATTATGTACCATAATCATTGCATGCATTGTTGGATGGGATACGAGGAATTTGATGAAATATGGCTGATTGTTTGTCCAATAATACTTGCCTTGATTTTAAATTTGACACAGCTTGAATCTGGCAATAACGTGCAATTGAATACAAACTATATTTATCTAAACGACGTTTATATTTTTATTTATGCAGGTAAACTGTGTATTTGGCATTATTAACATTTTGAAACTTATGTTGAGCAAGGTACATACGCCAGGGCCAAGTTCTGATGTTTTACAATTTAGGTGTTTTTTAGTCCAACCAAAATAATATCCATCTGTATAAATAGCATGTTCTGAACATAATATTTTTTAAATCCTATAGACGAGCAGCTATAGCCACAGTATTTATATTTTCTCTTCTCGAAATTGACAATCTTCTGTTCTCATTTAATGCTGGTGGAGACCTTTACAAATACTTTGTTATCCTTTATAACATTCTTTGAATCAACCCATCACAAATAAGCTCACTGTTAAAATGAAGCAGACTGAAAAGCAAGCTTACCCAAAAATTCAAGGCAAACAAACTTAAACTATACACTATTATATATTTCAGGGTATTGTAATAGTCCACTGTTACATGAGCAAAGATGTTCGTATAGCTTTACTTTGCCTATATCGTGAATTCTGAGCCAGTAGAAGTGTGAATTTAATATGTCACCGTTCTACTTCAAAAATACCGGGAAATATTGGATGTTTCGCAAATTAAAGTCTTATAATGAAAAAAGCCGTAAACTGCAGTAATTTGCGATGTCGTGCCATTCCTGCCATAACAACTCGTCGGCTTACATCTTCTAACTATTTACATTCCGGTAATAGCATTCGTAGCCACTCCCCTATAAAGCATACCAACCAACTCTCAAACAGTTCCGCTCATATTTCAAAATATTCTAAATTAATGGTACAAAAGGCACAAGACGAATCATTTAGAGGCATCATGTAAGCCTTATTGTTCCGTTAAAATAACGAATACTAGAAAACGACAATTTTTTGTAGGTTTTCCATTTCTGAACGTTTTATAATTTTTCATTTTATTTCATAATTTTTAGGTTCTCTGCAGACTAGTTGACCTCTTTATATTTTGATATTTTCAAACAAATTTTACACTCTTATTGAGATATTAATTTTTTTAAATATTCTATTGAAATGAACATCAGTACATCGTAACAACGTAATAATAAATCAATATAAGCTTGACATTCCCTTATTATTATCTTGATTTACGGAAGGATAAGTTTTAGTAAATAAAAGAATTCACCAAAAATTATTGTCATCTTGACAAACTTTTAATGCTTCAACACCAAATTAAGAAAATGCATCGATCAAAATAAAAGGAACGATTATTTATAGAATTTATATGACAATGATCTAAACATTATTTAGGTTTTTTATCTAATATTGTTCTTACCCTGGCTTCTCAAACAAAGACTCTAGAATCCAGTGACACCATTTAAAAGCCTAACATTACTGCAGCTTTCACTTCTATGCATGTAAGCAGTACGCATACATAACCTTCTATTTGTATAAAATCTCGTCAACATAACAATGTTTCTGGATGGAGAAAGTAAACGTGCAATAACCTTCAACCAACATTTACAACGAATCAATACTTTCTGGTAGTTATTGGAATGCAGTTCAAAAACCAAGCTTAGTTCTTGCTGAGCTTTCACTCAAGACACGTCAGGTATCAGCGAACTTTCTCCTTACGTGCCAAAACAAAGGATGCCTCAAATCAACCGAAATTCAGGCAGGTTTTTTTCAATATTTCGGGGCAAAGTCAGACTAAGCAAAAATAAGGTTACTGACGTCATACCACGTTTAAATTTTTCACAATCAGTTGACCAAATTATGGAACAAAATGTCATTTTATGTATAATTAAACATTAAATTTAGATTTAAAAGGTTTTTGCTGACTAACGCTAAACAACTTATCATTACTTTGAAGTAAAACAGAGGAACGAGTTCGATTATAGTTGGCTTAAAAAGCAAAAATATAAGATCATAAATTGACATTTACATATCAGTAATAAAATGTAAGATGCTCCAAAAATGGTTCCCTTGAATCGTAGTGACTTGAATGGCATGATCTGAAACAATGTAAAAACAGTCTTTACCTATTCGTGATGGTCTCAAAATTACTAAACCTCTAAAATATTGATATATTACTTTGTGAAAAGAAGATTTGATAATTGTCATAGTGAGGGTTTGATGTGAAAATATATGTTTATAACTTTTTACTAACGAGGAAAGTGCAAGTCCACTAAATGGCAAACCGGGATGAAATGGGCATCACAAGAAAGATCAGGATGTTAGTAATTAAATGGGTCAGGTTTTAACCCCGAATGGCCACATTT
>JAQIWN010001713.1:0-19018 GCA_034699025.1 Entomobrya cf. arborea Gr-Col-00668
GGCTTGAAGCTGGAAACTTTAAAGCCGTGTAACTCTACAATGCGTGGCCATTGAAACTTATAATTTTAGCAACAATTATCTTATACTAGTAGCTTACTAGGCCAAAGTATCAATCAATTCTGGCTGCTGTCGATGAAAGGCCCCCCTCGTTAGTCTCACTCATCGTCAGATATGTTCTGTTAGTACTAGTTTGAGTATGACTCAGATAATGGATAACTGTATTCATAATAATTTGCACACTAACAAACAACAAAAAACCAACCCATGAACCAAAGGCAAGCGTAACTTTGTTTTTTGCATTAATGGATACAGATTTTGTTTTGGTTGTTGTAAACAGGGCTTATCTTGGCACTCAAATTGATGAAACATAATAATGTAATACTATAAACTATTTAGACTGAACTTGACATGCTTTGTAGTGACAATGATTTTGTAGGCCTGCTGAATCTGATATCAAGAACGATGTAAAGTTGATAAGTGAAGTAAGCACTAGCAAGATTACTAATGCTGAAAAGAGTGAAAGTTTCCAACAGCTATCCTTTCTAATAAGTAGTTTCACATAAAGGAACAACAAATCCGAAAATCAGTCATAAAGCACTACTACGTCTGCACATAATTAACCTGACGAGACAGTTTTTTTCCCTCGATTCTGCAAATTACCCCTTTTCCTTGTTGTATGACATGTATAGCTAATTCTTATTCAACGAAAAATGTTCTTGTGAGTCTAATTGATAATGTAATCGTAAATTGGCTTTTCCTATTTAGGGTCTTCAGGATTCTCGTAGTTCAACGGACAGCATGCTATCAGAAATATTTAATTTTTTCACGGGCACTAATGGATCTCCTAAAAGTGTGTCCTATGCAGATCACATCATTCCTGGACCTCCAGTTAGAGGTATTTCATCATTTTTTTGCTGTCTGCATAATTGAAAGTGTTCCAGTAAAAGAAAATATTGAAAACGCAAATTTATTTCTGAATTATAAAGTTAACAATGCGTGTTTTTGTAGAAGCGCAGACGCTATCATATACAGAATGTGAAAACTGGATTGGAAGACGGGCTGTTATTCCTCTCATTAAATTCAGATATCCACAACTTGGTACAGTGAAATATATAGGATGTGATTCAAGAGGAATTCTCTGCGCAGGAATTGAATTCGTAAGATTGTTATTTTAAATCATTTTTATAGTGATAAACTTCTTACAAGAAACCTACGTATGTATGTTTTTATTTTATTTCAATGACGCAATTTGTATTTCAGGATAATAGTATTGGTGGAATGTCGGGGAAAGTAAATGGACAGAGGATATTTGACTGTAAACCTAAGCATGGTCTCCTGATACCTGTTGAATATGTCTCATTTCTAAACAGTAATTACGGAGACATTTCGAATCCTAGTAATTTAGAAATTCCCCCAGACTCCACGTACGCCCTTCACCGTACGAGATCTGTACCAGCATTGTCACGTAGTTTAAGCGTTAGGGATTTCGAACCGGAGACTGTGCCTGGTTTACGAATAGGAGAGACAGTGGTTTGGCTAGGGGGAATCAGACCAATGACTGGAGTAGTGAAATGGGTTGGAAGGGATGGAAGATCTAAAAATATTCCTTTGAAAGCTTGGGTTGAAATGGTAAGTTGTCCAATAGACAAAACTTGCAATTTTTGCACTAATTTAATGTATTTAAAAACAATTTCTTAAACACACGTACTTACCTTTCTACTTGAAGGATGATTACATGGACTATGATTATGACGAATTCGATTTGGGATTTAAATTTGGCTGTGCCAAGGGAAGAGGCAAGTTTTTATCTGTGGACGAATTAATATTGTTGGCCAATTATCTTCCTGTGGAAAATGCATCATCACCGACTGGAGGAAGTTCTCCGATTGGTAATTCTAAAGTCTCAGTTTGCCCCATGTTCTCATACTATCTTAAGGAAATGCTAGAAAAGTAATGTACTTCGTTTTAATTTTTATAGAAACAACTTGTCCTATTAGCATGGATCTCATTGATTTTGGTCAAAGTGAAAACAAACGAAGAAAAGAAGCTTTTGATTCAAATGGTAAAAAGAAATATTCTGTATGCATTCAGATTTTTAGTAATTCCATAACTTATACTTCATAAATAATAATATACTTCATAACTCTTCATAGGGTACAGTCCAGTTAGTCCAATAAAAGAAGTAGAAAAGGAGCAGTTACCCGTGGAAAAAAATAGCAATGCACTATCTCCATCCAAAGAACGATATATTCCAATAGTATTGGAGTCGGGTGAACGGGTTCCAGTGAAAGACATCCAAATACCTAGTGGTAATACTGGTATTCATAAAGAAACAACTGACAATCACATCGTACCTGACTCAAATCCAGCACCCCCGTTCATTATTCCGACTATTAAAATCAATGATTTCTTCCAAGCTGAAGGTAATACATGTTGTATATGCATTTTTTAGATTTGTTCCAAATCATATAAATGTTTATTTTCATTAATTAGCTTATTGTATGATTTTTTTTAGGTTTGAGGGGCATTCAAGGAAGACGGAATAGCTGCTACATTGACGTTGTACTGTTTGCATTTTTCGCATTTTCTGAGACGTTTGATTCGTTTTTCTTAGAACTGGAAGATCCTGCTGTCAGTGCAGATGAAACCGAGTTAAAGCGAGTTTGTAGAAAAGTTCTTCGAGAAAATATTGTAAATCCACTCCGGCAAAATTTCTTTTGTCCAGCAGAAAGTGTCTGCATACTGAGAGATCTGTTGAAACCCTTGAGCGATAAAGTCGATGGAGCATTCATGGGTGTGTGATTTACTTGTATTCATTCTTCATTCATGAACATGTGCAAGATGATTTAGTTTAAACTATTTGGCTAATGTCATGTGCTTTTGATTTTTTTGGTTTCGTGCCAAATAACAGATGTGGAGGAGTTCATGCTAATTTTGTTCAACAAGGTTTTCAAACTGGATGAGTTCATCGTTTATGACACTGGAGTAAAAGACTACCTACATCAAATTAATTTGGGTGATCATATCTTGCCAAATGTCATTACGGTCAAAAGATGTCTTGAATTGAGCATGGCTGATTATAAGTTGAAACTCGAATCCTTACCAAAGCCAGCTCTTATTTTAGAAATTCCAAGAAATAGCGAAAGTGTAATTCAGTCAACAACCATCGTTCCCAACCTCACTTTGGACATTTCTGATCTCGTTAAAAGTATGAATTTATAAGAAAGTATCGTATTAGGTATGTTAACTATGATAAATGATTTTTTCAATTTTTGTTCATCTCAATTCGTAGATAACTACAGTGGACCTACAAGATTGAATCTTCTCGCAGTCATTTGTATTAAAGACTACCATTATGTGACATTTGTTAAGAGTGGAACTGGTACTTTGTCCCACTGGGTATTATTTGACTCAAATCCAAGTGAGGAGAAGCCCAAGGTAAGAATAAGTAATTTTTGGAACCATTCCATGACAGAATATGTTGGAAATATCGATGTTATTAACGATTTTGTATGTATTGATCAAATAGGTAGAGATAGTGCCACAAATGGGTGAATGTTTGGAATCGTTGGAGTATTACTGCAAAACTAATCCAAATTACTTCACTGCCAATCGACACAAGTTGCCGCCAATGGTCCAAAGGTTATTAGCGGATATGTATGTTTGTATTTACTGTCCAGAGTAGTATATTTTTCTCGTTATGTGTTATTACTTTATTTGTATCAATATACATAATATGCTTTATTATAAAAGTATAACAAGGAATAATGATATAAAATAGATTCTTAGTATATATATTGTTATATGTGTATAATGTACCTCAAAGCATCTGAATACGTTGACCGTATTTTTAAACGTAAATATAAATGTTCACTTCTTATTGTACTTAAATACATTATGTTTATATTTACAACATTGTGCTGAAAATGTATCTTTATAGTATTAGCCATAATTTCAAAACTGTACCTGTGATGATCCAATGTTACACTGATATAAGTCTCATTTTTGCAAAAAAGACGGTTTGCCTTGTTATAGAATTAATTAACCCTTACTGAAAATATTATAGTAAAAATATTTTAACTGACGTGTATGAATATACATTATGATAAAATGAAACTCGATTCTAATCATTAAGCTGTGCTAGTTACATTATAACCTCGATAGCTGAAAATTATAATTTAACAAATAAGTATCGAAATCAGCAATAATTTAAATGTTCGAAATCCGCAAT
Organism: Entomobrya cf. arborea Gr-Col-00668; assembly: GCA_034699025.1. NCBI lineage: Eukaryota > Metazoa > Arthropoda > Collembola > Entomobryomorpha > Entomobryidae > Entomobrya > Entomobrya cf. arborea Gr-Col-00668. The sequence goes on from JAQIWN010001713.1 coordinate 4,232, forward strand.
AAAATATTATAAATTATATTTTCACAAACTAAACAGCAATAAAATATAAAGCTGAATCACTGTTTAATTTTCTACCATAATCTGCAGCTGTCTCGATATCATGATTAAATCACAAGGCTTTCAGTTTGCCCCGGAGAATTGACCAAGTGGTTCTTGGAATATATGTAAATATGACTATCTGTCATTATTCTTTTAAGTAAGGGATGTAATTTGGCGAATTCACGGTAATGGCCAGGTTGCCTTTCAAGACTGTCAAGCCATCTTCCAAAATCTTCCAGCAATGTCACCTATCAAAAGATGAAATGGGAAAATGAGTACATGCGAATGAATATCAACGAAAGGTTTCTTCAAATCATCAAAATGTACCTCAGGATTTTCTCCAACCATAGAATCGAAAAACAACCAGGGTGAAAGTCGATGCTCGGTAACTTTCACAAATGCCACAAAACGATTTCCTCTTGTGCATATGATTGAATGCAAATTGAGCAGCTCATCCGTTTGTGATTTTGGAGTCAACACATGTGAGTGATCTAACCGGTAATGGATTTGATCTGCAATACCCTTACATACGTCACAGAAGTCTAGTGCCATGTCACCATTCTTCTGATGGCAAATGGTGCATTGCAAAGTGGCTGCCATTTCACAAACACACTGTTTTGGACCTTAAAATCGTACGAAGTAGATTATAGTGTTGAATTTTTTCATGAACACTTCTTTACCGGCACACTACTTTATGAATCATTTGTACTCACCTTTGTGTAATAGTCTGGTAACATTCAACTGAAGAGTTGGAATAACTGCCTCATAGTAAACTAATCTGCCTTTGCATCTCGGCATACAAAGGAATAAAGCTGGGTAAGGCATTTGTTTAAATTGAAGTCCTGATGTGCCCAAACTAGTTTCCAGCATGAACTGTACAGTTTGAGACTTGGATCGATCTTTAGGTCGAGCAATGATCTGATGCATGAAGTCTTTGGTTCCATTAGAAAATTCTATAAAGCTCTCAGTCATCAAAGCGCTGTCAAAGAGCAAGTACAAAAATTCTTGGGCATCCATCAATGGCGAATGCATCTTGGATGAAAGTGGAAGCATGGCTTCTCTCAAATGAGTAACATTCTCTGATTTGCAGTACGCATTTAATCGCAATGGTGTTACTATTTTCTCACGAAGAATCTTTCGAATTTCTTTCTTAATCCCCCGCTCAATATGGCCAGGTTTGGAAAATAGTAAATCCATGTCGAATATATTTGAACAAGCAAAGAGAGCACACAAAGCTGCATCCGCATAGCTTGAGTGGGTAGCACCTTGTATTCCTTTCTCAATACCTAAAATAAGAATAGTTGATAGCGCAATGCTTTCGCCACAGGACTTTCTATAACAATATGTTGGTATTCCATATTTAAACTCACCAGAAACGGCAGCAAGGCTTCCTGGATTAAATGGCATTGGAACATTGTACTGTTCTTCCTCAATCAGGTCCTTATCATCTCTTGAACTCATGTGTCTTGGTAAACTACTGCTTCTTGATGTAGACCTATTTTTCAAGTAACGTCTGTTCATAGTAGTTGTATTGGTGTTCATATTTTCAGCAAGCTGATTGCTTTCCATTAATGGACTGTGGCAGTATTTGTTGTTTGAACCCACAACACTGGAATGTTGTTGATTTTTCGTTGACGGCATAACGTACTTCGTTGTCATTTTTTCAGATTCTCTGATGGTATCTGGAATGTATTGGTAGCTGCCCCTTCCACTGTCGTTTTCATGACTGGAGGAATCTGATGATATACAGGTGTTCTCATGAAACTGGGTGGAAGGTGATGGGGAGCTAAATTCTGGAGAAGTGGATTTGTTTCCTGGCCGCTCCAGAACCCTGTTAACCACAGCAAGTTGCCTTTTTACTAAATCACTTGAAGACAATGGTAAAAAATTGAAATCAAGGGGATTTGGCTTGTTTACTTGCTGGCTTCGTTGCTGCATGGAGGAGTGGGGCCGGGAATACAGTTTTTCCATCGATTGATCTACTTCATCCCTTTTTTGCTGCATATCTGGCTGACTTCGACATTTTGAAAGATTGTTGGGTGCAGTATTGCTGTTACCAACACTCACAGTAACAGTTTTGTGGGATGGTGCTGGTTGCGTGTAAATTGGTTGATAGGAAGGTTGGTAAGAAGTTACCACTGGCTCAATTCTTTTCGTCATTTTCATCTTGTCATAGTCCCAAGCAAAAATTTCGGCAACATGGGGTCGTGAAGTGGCGGGTCTCAGTTTCAAGCTGGCAGCACGATTATTTGCGTCACGTGCCAACTGTCTTTGCATCAGTTTTCGAGCACTGCTTCTTAAAGAGTTTGTGTAATTTACAAGCTCGAAGGCTTCTAAATCATCATCCGAAACTGTCAAGTCTAGATTATTGTAACTTTTGGACTTCAGAGTATCTGGCTCGTGGTAAATATTGGAAGTTTCGTGAAGACGTGGTGATGGTGGTGAGGTTGGCTGGAAATATTCTGTTGCTGGTCTAACAGTACGCTTGGAAGGCGACTTTTTACGCAATGGTACTACCGGTTGGGATGAAGAAAACGACTCTGCTGTGATATCACGTGAATTAGAAACATTATGACATTTTATTAATTAATGGGAATTTTTCCATGCATTCTAATTATCAAATTACCCTGTTGTGTTTCAGTTAGCTTATGACGTGTGTCATACCGTTGTTCCTTGGAAGGGGGTGGCGATGTAGGCAATGGTGGTGGGGGTGGTGTTTGTGAACGTTCTTCCACAGAAAATCTTTTTGATGGAGTGACAGGTGAACCGTTGTATTGTTCGTATGTCACAGGCACACCACTTTTGACAGGATTGTCATTCGTCTCCTTTTGTTCAATTTGAACTCTTTTCTTTTCTGGCTTTTTGCTTTTGGTTTCTTGGTACTTTGTACTTGAAGTTGTAGTCGGTGGTGAGTGATATATTTCGGTTACTTCCTTCTCATTTTCATCCGGCCCTGAGGACGGGGGATTAGGGTAATCTTCCCCAATAGGGGTAGGTGGATCACTCCTTGTACTACTACCACCACAACTGGAATCTGATAGCACAATTCCTTGATTTCCTTGAACCAATCGTTTAGGAATTCTCACTGGCACGCCATGATCTTGCAATTCATTCAGCGAAACTCTGATTACTTTTTCCTTTTTCAAATTTGTTCCGTCCTGTTTACCATGTACATGATAACGTGACACAGTGAAGGAAAAGAACAAAGAAATAAAATGAAAAACCTGTTGACCTTCTACTTTTAATCTGTCATTGCACACGAGCCTGCTACTGCACTATAATTCAAATTCAAAGACAAGTCGCAGTGTGTACGTGTCTTTTGTACACAGTTGAACATACCATTTTTATGGCAGCGACAAGCCTTCCTCTTTGATTGGTCTCATGACTGAGAATTGTTCCCCATCTTTTCTCAGGTTTATAATAAACTTCTTGACCAGGTTCCCATGATGGCTCCTCTAAAGGTCACATTATAATTATATAATTGACTTGTTTATATAGTTTTGCACTCAATTTAAAGAAGTATGCTTGCATGAGTATGACTAATGAAATGAATGATAGTAAGAGTTATATTATTATTTTTTTACGCTCATTCACTACACTCACTAGGTAAGTAATCATGCACAAAGCTAGGTAAAATCAAAAGTAGAGATTTTAATTTATAATAAATATATTCTTTTACCCCATTGAAGTATGCCGTCACTTATGTCGTAGTCTTTCTCAGGGACCAAGGATATTCCCAGTTGCTGCCTTAAGTGTGCTTTGTACGGAACCACCTCTTCCTCACTGTACGTCTTTTTGTGACCATCCTAAGTAGGTATTCAATAATTATAATTATATTAATAGCATGTTCATCAACAGGCAAAACGCTTTTAATTTCTGTAATTTACTCTAGTTAATGAAAAGGACAACACACGCAATTGTGTCAGTCTACTAGGTTATCTCTAGAATCATCTATTTTTATAAAAAGTGGAATTACCAGTAGTATTTCTGCCTCGCTGCTATTTCTCATGCGCCTGCCTTTGAACACGGCACTTCGAATTACACCCTCAGTTCCTTTTTCAAGCAGCAATACTTTGTCTCCTTTACGAAGCTCCCCAGCCGTGGCTGTAAATTTAAGTTGAAGTCATCAAGAATAAAATGAAAAATATTAACTATGCATGAATATTTTTAAAATATGTGTTCATGTTATCAGCATTTTTTTTTACTTCGAATATTATTACATGCAACTTTCTACGCACTTTGTGACCGCACTCAACATAGAAAGCAGGTAAAATGATTTCAAGCAGAACTATATCACATATATTTTTGTCAAATGTCATATATTTCATTGTGCGAAAAGCATATTATCATCATCACTGAATAAATTAGCATTGTTCTTTTGTGGTAAAAACTGTGGACCATAGATTTCCGTAAAAATCGTACATTTTTAAGTTTGTCATCAGCTTCGCACGTTTTACTTCGCAAAGCATACAAATTAATAGCGTGTATGAGGGCTATAAACAAACTTCTTCCTTGCAATCGCAAAGTACGAATTATATTACTGTCGTGATATACGTCAAGATTGTTTTTAACGACTTGCATGTAGCTGCTACTTTTTGCAAAATTCGCAATTCAATAGTTTCATGAAAAACTGAAGTAAATAAGCGTAGTTTTAAATTGTACGTGAGTCTTTAAGAGAAGATGGGAATGAGAGCGTGAAAAACCTGATAACTTACCCAAAAACAACTTGTCGTTCTTGAAGGGTTCGCACATTTCCAAAGGAATACATCCAATGAAGTGCAGCGGCGAGTAAAACCCAAGTTGAGAGAGTGGAATGTTTAGACATCGGAAATCTGTGTAAAATGAACGACGTCTTATATTTAATTACCCGTATTTTTAATTTCATAGTGCTAAAGATGTCGTGGATCTGACTGCTAAATAACGAGATTTGTAATCAAAGCAATAATTATACTAAATATTTTAAATTATATTCTTACCATCCCTTCCTTCTGCAGAAAATAAGAAGGATACCACCTTACGTTGATAAAACTCAACGTTTTTTATGGGGCGACTTGAGGATGATGACGAGAACCAATCCATTGTGCAAATATTTCCACGGGATTATCCTCCGTATCAAAATATTCTTTCTTTATTTTTAAACTGGGGAACACCCAGCAAAATTAGCTATGTAACAATCTGTCGATCTATAAACAAATTGATTTGAATGAGCAATAAATCATTTCCTCTACAGGAAGTTAGGACAAGGCACTTGTCACCATAATTTTTTCATACTCTCTGCTCACAATTTGTGAATTTAATGACACTTTTTGAGCGTGCTGATTTTCTTGTTTAAAGCACGTCACACTGGTTTAGTTTACCTTTTGCAGCAGCAAACATAAATATTAAATACCTAATACCAAAATTCGCAACTATTTCCAACTTTAATTTTAGTAAAGCGGTCGTTTGTCTACTGATCTTTCCGAGGGGAAGGTTAAGTCAGACATGACGCTATTTTATTCGTGCTCCCTCATTACACTCCTATTGTTTCGTGGCACATATATAAATGTTACCTGAGTAAATAGGGTTATTTCCATGAAATACCACCGTTTTGCTGATGGTGATGACTAACTGGTTGTGCATCGGCATAATAATTTTCTACATCACGTTCAACACAGGAGAAATTTTTGTGGCACAGAATAGGTATAATTTGTGCATTTAAATGTCTGTAATATGCGCATTATACATTGTACTGTACAGTATCACTTTACATACTGATTAAACAATTTTTTTGCAAGAGTAGGACACAAATTAGTTAATAAACATTCATAAAGCCACTGTTAACAACAACGCAACGGTGGGGGTAATAAAGGTAAAGTTAAATCACTATCACCTGCCTTCCATTTGGGAGTACAGGTTTCAACTTCCTAATGAGCTTTTGATGTCGTTCTACGAAAGAAAAATAAAGTTTGTTGTGTATCCAGCTTTTATTTGCAGAAAATGATAAATTTTCCCAGCTTGCATGAAAATGTAAACGTGTAGTAGTAGGTTTTGTGTTGAATCGCCACCCGTCGTCGTCTGACGAAACAAGCTTGATTTTTAACTTTTTTATTCTGAAAAAACTGTGCACTCATTTTCGATAGAGTAAATAGCTAGTGAGCTATATAACTTTATACAACGTATTACATTACGGTTACGTAAGCTTTTACAATTGTTTCCAACTGCCAGCCAGAGAGCAAGTTAGAATTGCGTGATGATATGAAGTAAAGTAACTATTCCTGCATGGTACAAACAAGATTGAATTCGCAAGGGAGACGAAAAGCACACTGATTGTGTGTACATTACTGCGGGGTGATTTACTGTTATCAGTTGTAGTAAGGTTTCGAGCTTTCAGAAGAGCTTGTAGATATAATGGAACTAATGCAGTGGATTATCCAGGTGCGACTGACTGAACGAGAGGGAATCTGTATCAATCAGTCAACATTGAAAAAAACGTATCCAACAAAACTAAAAAATATTCCACGAAGCCATTTTCTTGAATTGTATGTATTATGGTGGATGCAAGTGTGAAGACATTAAATTTTGAGAACAATACCGTCATTATCATTACTTTTAGTTTTCCTACGTTCATTACCAATTCCACTGACTAACTCATTTTCAATGCGACATCCTTTCGTTTCATTGTAAAGTAAATATCACATCACATTACATTCATCCTTGTCGCCGCAGTATTTGTTATGATTCACCAAGTATATTTTATCATTTATTTTTCGAATATGAATTGCCATCAACATAATAATAAGTGTTGGAATTCGATGAGTCTGCTGCGTTATTTTAATAAAAATAAGTTCATGGACCATTGCAGAGAATAATGAATACTATGTGAAGATAGGCTGTATTGTGGGGAGCCATGATGAGAATAAATCGCAGCGGAATCTCCATTAAACACGACGTAATTGAAATTGTAACAGTAGCCCACATATACACACAAGATATAATGGCATTTAAATATGTGCATGTCTGTGTTACATAAAAATACACAATATAAACATCATGCAAGGAATCTAATGATACGTACTAAAAATTCAACATTTATTTTTTTCATAACAAAGTCAAATATAATCTTTTATGATAATTCTACACGCGTAAAATATGCGCACGTTCATGCAACAATTCAGTATAGTCATAAAAGGTTAAAATCTGGTTTATGTCTGAATCTGAAAATGTTTCAAAGGACGAAGGCAAAATAAGTATTTAATTCTACTATAATTATCCAGATATACTATATATATACACACGGAAAGATTTTATTATGACTACATATTTTGAATGCACATAGCATACCATTAAATTCATAAATTAAAATACCTGTAACATAAACACAAGAAAGCATTTGGATAATGATAAGATGATAAACACTTGAAAAAGTAAAACGAATAGTTAGGACAGGTGTACAAAAACAGATTGTACAAATTAGAAACATTGTTTAAAAATTTAAATGTTGGGCTTTGCTTACTTTAAATGACTATTTGACAATGGTACTCATCATGACGTGACAAAACTACATAATTTTGACACAGCTTGTTACAGTTTAATCAAAGTATATTATTCTGACTCATATTTTTGTGAATGAATGTAAGTAAACGTGTACATTTGGGTGTAGCATTATATATTTGCATTGTAAAAATAACGGTTGTGGTCCATGATGTGTGCTAATCCCACTTTAGCAATCTATTATTCAAAAGAATAAACGACGGAAGTCATGAAAAGCAAACAGAGATAAAAAAAGCAAACTACAGATCCAAATGGATTGACATTTTTAGACCGATGAACTCTTCTCCCTGGGCTGGTAAATGCAAATATGGCTATCTTGCAAGATATGGGTCAGCAATGGATACTGAAGAGCGTCCTGATATCTACCTGGATATTTTTCCAAACGGTCCAACCACATACTTAGGTTTTGCTCGATACAAACCTAAAAGTTTGAACAAAGTAGAATATTCATGTTGACTTGATTCGTTGTTTTTTTCATGTAAGATAAGATACTTATTTGGGGAATATTTATTGCTTACTTTGGGGTTTTCTAATTCTGCTCCGTCAAAGAAAACCCATGGCGAGAACGGCTCATTCCCACATTTAACGAATGAAAAGTAGTGACCACCCTTCACGCAAATTATTGATGACAAGTCAAGAATTACGAGGGGTTGATTCAAAGGATTTAGTTGGGCATCGTGCGTAAGTTGGAAATGAATTACGTCCGCTGTGCTTTTACAATTGTCGCAGTAAACAATTGACATAGAGCCGACGTTGGCTGTGCATGTTTTACATTCATGTTTGGCAACTGCTCCACAGATGCAAAGACGAGGCCCTGTATGCAAATTATTTCATAAAGCCTTCTGTTAATTTTTTAGCTATTTCACAAGATTTTTGTTACAATGGGAAGCAAAACCATGTTGTTACACATACCTCCATCCAAAATATGACTGACAGTAAGACTCAAGTTAGGAATGACAGCCTTGTACTGCATAAGTTTGTCGTTAGACCGGGGCATTTCTAAAATTAAAGCAGGTGTTGGAACTGTCTTCAGTTTTAATTTGTCCATCATTTTAAGACTGGTTTCAAATAAATGCTGAACAGTTGTGCTTTTTGATAGATCTTTTGTGTCCACAACTAGCTGATGTAGAAAATCTGACATTTCGTTGGAGTAGCTGATGAATTTTTGCAACTTAAGAGCACGATCAAATAATATGAACATCATGACTTCGGCGTCTGTCAATAAATGACCACAATTTTTGAAATTAATTCCGTTAGAATATGAACGAGGTTCTTCCAATTAACGCGAGAACAAAAGAACAATCTATATTACTGTTAGGTCACAGGATAAGTTACCTGTGCTCATTGTTTGCCATTCATCGCTCAGTGGCTTCACAGCATCTCTTAATTTCTTCACCGCAAACCATGAACAAAACCCTTCCCTTCGAAGTGGATCAACTATTTCTTTTCTCAGAATGCTCCTTACCTTCCGTGTAAGTGTATCTTCGCTGGTAGAGTTGGCATACAACATAGTAATGTCGAATGCGTTGGTAGTGTAAAACATGGAGAAAAGAATAGTTTCCAAACAGCAAGATTTATCTCGACATTGAATACCTCTCTTAAATCCTATAAAGTTTAACATACAAAGGGACATTTCTCACAATGAAAACTTAATCTTAAATCAATTATTCCTGTTACACAAACACATGCACAACATACCACAAGCCATCGTCACTTCCTCCTGTTGAAAAGGCGGGGGTAAGTCATGTTCCTCCTCCTCCGACATCTCTTGTTCACCACCGGTGACAGCAACATTTGGAACAGGATCTTCGCGGAGTCCATTAAACCGAACTGACGGAGTTAGAGGAGTTACTGGTTCACAAGCGGTACTGGCTTTCATTTTTTCAATCTCAGTTTGATTGGCATAGGTTGGTTCAAACATGTCTGGAGTAATTAATTCTTCTACAGTTACAATATATGCATCCCCTTCACGTGTCAAACGAAGTGGTTCTTCCTTCATCTCTCGGTCCTTAATTTAATCAAGCCAGTTCAAATTCATGAAAAATTTACAAGGTCGAAGAAATAATTTCATACATGATCTCTACTTAGAATACTTACGAATTTGACCATGGCTGTGTACTTGTCAGTGCCATCTTTAAAAAGTCGCTGTATAGTTCCGGGGACTGGTCCTTTGCCAGAATACCACAAGACTCTGTCATTAACCTTCAATCCTTTGGGGATACATTCTAAGCATAAAAGCACATCGTGAACACTAAATACCATCCACCATGTTGACTTTTCAGTTACAGTCGTTTTTGTCTGTTACCTATTTCCTTCCTTTGTTTCAACACAGACTTCAATTTTGTCCCAGGCATTTCCGAAGGGGCCTCTGAAACCCTATCTGCTGGTGGTGGACTCGGACTTCGAGGCAAAGCTGGAGGTTTTTCTTGCATTGGTGATGTCTCTGGTGAAGTTTGTTGACTAATTGATTCTTTGTTGGACTAAATAAGCACAACAAAATTCAACACTGTTTTTAATACGATAGCGTAAAGGTATATATCATCGAAAAAATTACCACTTACTTTTTTCGTTTTAGGCACCAGAGGTTCACTATCTCCCTTGTGTGATGATGATCTTTTATAAAAGAACGCTGGAGTAGTGAATATCCTGTGCTTCGGTATATTAGCTTCATGCTCCTTTGGTAAAAGTGCAGGATTCGGGGACTTTCCAGGACTTTTCCCTGCTTCATCAGAGCTTGGAGAGGAATAAATATCCACTCTATCTCTTCCATGTCGCATGTTCCATGGCTTTATATCAACAAAAAGACTGGTGGGTCGCTTGTTTCTAAACGAATTAGTGCGACTTTGATTTGGAGTCACTTCGTTATTGTCAATGTACATGGTGACTGGACGAGGTTTACTGATACGACTTTTGGGTGTTGGTGGAGTGGAAGGAGCTTCACTGTCTCCTTCAAGTGAGGTGCGTTTCTTACTCCTCGTCAAAGAAAATGTTCTCCTAAAACTATTTCGGAATGAATTAGTTTTTAGCTTTTTCTCCTTTTCATCATTTTCCTTTTGCTTATGTGCAGGGACTGGAGTAGGATCAATGTTTTCTGTGTTATCATGGTTGAATACGTCTTCGGCTGACTTTCGCAGATCTTCTCTGGGTGTTGTTGGAGTCTGCGGGTGGGATGGCTTACGTTTTTTGGAGAATGAGAAAGTAAAAGATTTGTTCCTACTTGGTCTTCTCCTAGGTGGATCTGTTGATGGAACTGGAGGAGGACTGTTAACCGGTGGAGTTGGCTCCTAAACATGAAGTTACTATTAATTCAAACCAATTTTTTAATATATAGATATTTCATTATCATCCCAATCAAAGTACCTGTACGTCCAACAGTTCCAGTACAATTTCCTCTTGATTGCCTCCATTTTCAGTTGCAGTCTGATCCTGGACACCTATTTTTGGTTTCACAAGGGATTTCTGTACCTGAAATTCAGAGCTAACTACTTCCTGAGCATTAGTTTTGCCGTCGCTGACGTCAGTACTAGAATGGGATGCATCTGATTGCATGGAGTTTTTTCGATCCTAAGAAAACAAATTTTTGGTTCATTTTTGAAATCTAATTAAAATTATATCATTGTATTTATCAATTACCAGATTTTTATTTTCTTCTTGTGTAACTTGTACCATCTCATGTTCTTTTATTTCCTCATTTTTTAAAATTGGAGGAGGAGATACTGGACGGATTGGACTTGTAGGATTTTCATCATCGTTTGGTTTTAAATTTTTAATTCTCGCCAGAAAAGACCCAAATGATGATGGTCGGTTTCTTACTCTGGTTTCCTTGAAACGCTCTAAGGAGCGAGTGGGAATGTACGGTGGTGACTCTACTTCCGCCTTTAAAGAAATACAATCAGTTTACATTCTCAAATCAGATTTTAAAAATTAATTGTGTTATCAAACTTACAACATCATTATGATCGTCAACTGTCTGCTCATTCTGCTCGTTCGCTGTAGCCTCAACCGCATCTTCATGATAAGCAACTTGCACTTGACTTTCTAAGACAGACTGAGTCGGTTTCATATCCTCTATTTTCTCTTCGTCTGTATCAATAGGAATAGGGGTTAGAGGTAGTGGGGGTGGTGCATGCATGTCAATGTCAACAGAAATTTGTTGAGTTTCACTCTGTCCCTCTTCTTCTTCCGACTCACTTGTTTCATCTTCACTAGACTGGTTAACGGGGCAAAGTGAAACTTCTCCTTTTAGCTTTTCCGATTCAAGAATGACCTCCTCTCCATCTTCCGTGGTATCAGGAGGTGGAGTCGGTAAATTAAGAAACTCAGGTCGATCAACTCTTCTTTCATTGTACTGAGGTTGTTCCTTGAAGGGTGGTGGAGTAGGGATGTTATCCGGTGGAACCATCTCATCAATCGGAGTTGAACATTCTTCTGGACTCATGCTCTCATCAAGATTTATTTTCTGAAGTTGTGTTTTGCTTTTAGATTTGAACAGAGCTCCCCAGCTACTAGACAAGCCTGGTTTCTTTCTTGGAGGAGGCTGTGGTGTCTTAACTTTCTCCGGTTTTTCCTCTTTAGTTTTTTCCTCTTTCGGCTTGGCAGCTAACTTCGGGTTCTTTTTGAATCCCCAGCTTGCAAATAAATTGGAATTGCGTGAACGGCGAGATATTGTTGGAGTGTGTTGTAGTTCAGGCATACTAACAAATTCGGATTTTTCCTCTGCTACCAAATCTGTTGTAGATTTGGGACGTTTCTGCTTCTTATTCGGAGAAAACTTAAAGAATCCTTTTCGCTTTGGACTGGGTAATTTTGGAGACGGGTCATGCTGGGCTTGGAAGACTTCAAAGTTCTCGTTCTCATCGTTAGGAAGAACATGAATTCTTGTGATTGATGATGTCTCCATTTTATTTTCGCTCTCCATATTTATTTTCTCACCTACGGCTTCAGTCACACTTGCATTGGACTCAGAATGCTCTGTTTCCGACGCACTATCATCGTCGTTATCATCACTGCCCGAGTCATCCTCTGAAGAGTCATCATCATCACTAGAATGCACCGATTCGTCTGAAGAATCTGGCAAGGGAGAAGATGGTGGTTCCGGAAGTACGAAATGTGGAGAGGATTCATTTGTCTTTGTCGGAGCTGGAGCTCGAGGTTGCTGTTGTAGAGGCTGTACTGAAATTGGCGTATTTGGTTCTGAATTCAATTCCCCAATAAAATCTGCCAAAGATATGGACCTGCTTGCACATGGCTCATCTGGCGATACAGGTTTTCCAGCCTCAGGCTTCGGGGGATCCTTCAAAATTAAAATTTGGTAAAGATTTACGAGAACTCTACGTAGTGATGAACATACCTACGGATATTATTCCACAAAATGCTTTTCTTACATAAACCAAATCCACAACTGTTTCATTTTCTATCTTTCCGATCCATTGTACAGTTGCCCACTTCTTTTCTTTCGGTAAGTACACTCGTTCTCCAGGCTTTTTGTTCTTAGCAGCAATGGCTACGATTTCATTTTTTTTAATAAGCACACGTTCGAGCCATGATTTTTAAAACTTATGAATGAAATTGGTTTTCCTCATATTTACCTTTTGCAGAAAATCTGACTGAATCTCTCATCCCAACAAGTGAATCCTGTCTTGGAGGCAGCCCTAGAAAGCTCCTGAGAAATCTTTTGTATGTAATTATCTCAAGTTCTGGCACAAGAGCACGATGTCCAGGTTTACAGTAAAATAATTTCTTCCCATCATATATTCCATAAGGAACTGCTTTTTTGCGGTCCTAATTGTATGTATAATAGTCTCAAGTTAAGATAATCTTTATCTACTTTGGCAAATGCTATATCACTGTGGTAGATTTTCATACTAACCAATTGAAGACCAACGACAGATTCGTTGTCAATAATTCCCTGCCATTTAAACATGCCAGGCTCTGCAATCCCATCTCGAACCCAAAAAACTTTGTCATCCTTTACGATCCCAACATCAGGCGGAACTAATAAATCAACATTTGCTCATCAACAAATATAAATTTAAATTTTGTGCACTAACTTAACCGGCATTGATAAAACAAGGCCAAAACATCATTCCCGTACTTTGATTTAGGTATTCTGAAAAGATTTCGTGTGGAATGTCTGCTATAAAATCCGTTACTGATGAATATCCAAGTTGCCTCAGTGGAATTTTCAGTACCCTGATGTCTAAGTTTTTCATATTGAAATGTCATTAAGAAAAAGTCGAATGTGATATTGTAAATTTTAATTTAACTTATGTATAAAATCATGTTACGTACCCTCACGTCCTTCAGGACTAAACAAAAAACGAAGTGCTCTCGTCCTCCAAAAATCAACATCTCGAATATTTTTTAAACTTGCCTGTGAAGCAAAAAGGGGCAATCCTCTCCTTCTCGAAATGTCATGATCACTTCGTGAAAGCACTGCTGGTTTAGGAAAAGGTCTTTCGCTTTCATCAAATTTGTCTCTTTCTTCCGGACTTGCTACACAGTCTAACAGTCCCATCATTAAGTTTTCACAGTTACAATTTTCTCAGAAATTTACATGTCGATAGTTCCAACCAACTTTAAAAATTATTCCCAATTTCCACACAGTATAGATTTAGTTTGTGGTGGGTGCGTTTGCCATCCGGGAAATGGTGTCATCATTTTGGGTCAGCTTATCTCAAATACATAATCATGATCATGCTATGCTGTATGCTATCGTAAAAATCAAACCCAAGAGATATTCCGAAAAAAGTTACATTATATTCTATACCTTGTTTTACAATTATTACAATCGCTTATTACATGTAATTAATCAAGGTAAGTATGAGAAAACATGGAAATGACATAAGCGTTGTATTGACATGACTAATGACAAGATGAGTCATAATATGTGTCACATTCAAAACAACAATAATAAGTTTTATCTTTGCCATAAAATGGAGTCGCAATTTGCACTTAAACTAAACAGAACAGACTTTTGCGCTCAATGAATGTGAAGAATACAAATCTACATCCACCCAAACCTTTCGCATATAAAATATAACCGTATTTTACACATTTCGCTATTATGATCACGTTTATCAGCACAGTTATCGTGTATATCTGTCAAATATCGTTCAAGGATTTCGCGAAATTGATAATGATGATAATATATAATGATAAGCGAATTTTGTTCTCTTGTGTTGGCACTTTATTTACTTGTTCTAAATCACAGCTTAT
>JAQIWN010001714.1:0-19004 GCA_034699025.1 Entomobrya cf. arborea Gr-Col-00668
AGGTAGTATTTTTACATCTAATTGAGAAACTACCATGCCATCTAAAGAGATGTGACCGCTTCCTCCGCCATCAACATCCTCCCTTAGCTCCAGTTTTAGTGTCATAGGGCATTGGCTTTTAATTGAATACTCGACTCCTTATCGTTTCGCCAATCTTTAAAAAAATGTCATTAGTTTTAAACGATGTTACATAACAATTTTTTACAGACGAATTATGGAGAAAAAATACTGCAAAGTCAGGAATAATCATAAAATATGATTTATTCCTATTCTTGTGTAAAGTGGTTGTTTGTGGCTACATTTACCTTTGGAGAAAACTTGATTTTGAAATGTAATAAGGTATAAATTTGTATATGTTTTCACATAAGTGACTTGGGCATGACACTGACATTAAATTATAATTTCCTACAAGGTACATACGTACATATGCATAATGCGTCACTGACCGGACGGAAAGTTGAAAGTGTGAGAAAAAAGAGAAACTGGATAAATCTGAGATTAAATGAAATACATAACATATTTACAAACTTTTTATTTACCAAATTCGTACAAGTTGTGTGATAAGATTCTCAAGGTACATTCTAAATAGTTACAATGAATAAATAAAACACTCTTTATAGCAAGCTAAATACTTTTAGGAAGTAACAGTTAAAATTGGATAGTTTAAACAAACCAGATTTTCCCACTATGTTGGCAACTTTTGATTACGAATTAAAACAAACATTAAGTAATACCGTACATAATTATAAAAATAAAGATAATTTTACAATCCAAACTTATCAAAAATTCCAACTTGTTTTAAATACTGCAGATCCCTTTTTACCATACTTAAAGGTGACTCTATTTGTTCGTAAAGGTCAGGGCAGTACTTGTTTAATTTTTCGCTATAAAAATATTGCTGAAGGTCATCTAGAAGGAAATGTTCCATAGATGGAATGGCTGGACTACTGAGTAAACTGTCAACCATCTTAGTATTTTCGTAATGCTCCATGAACGCAAATATTGGCGACGCTTCGCCAAGGTCTTTCACCCTTTTCAAAAATTCTTCATATTCAACAATGCTAACCTTGTATCCGAAAGTTTCTGCAATTTTGGGAAATTCTTGTTCCACAACAACTTTACGTGGAATGATATTGTAAACGTCACATGGGGTATTATCATCAAAAAATAATCTGACAGCAACTTCAGCGCAGTAATCGACTGGAAGTTGGATAATAGGAACTGGTATGGAGGGCAAAGCACCTACTTTCATGTACGTCAAAAATCTTAACATTGCATGGTTGCCTCGTATATCATGCCAACCTGTGGTGCTGTCACCAGCGATTAAAGGTAATCTAAACGATTTACAAGGAATACCCTTCTCTACAGCTTGTTTCACAAGTTGTTCCGCTATATATTTTGAAATTGTGTATCCTTGATTGCTAGGGACCTTCTCTGGTGCCAATGTGGGCTCCCATTTTTCAGATAAACTTCCTTTCTCTATACTATATATCATGGCGAATGTGGATGCATGGAAAACCATTTTGGTCTGTTTAAAGCAAGCAAATTCTAAAACATGTTTAGTTCCCAAAACGTTGATGGTCCTAATATGAAACTTTTCTTGACTCTCTGTCTTCCTATATTTCTGAAGATGATCCACTTTTGCTGCACAGTGAATTATTCCATCAATGGAACATGCGAGTTGCTCATATTGATCGTCTGGTAATCCAAACCTGGGCACTCCCACGTCCCCATCAATACACTCAATTTTTTCGAGGTCAATTTTCGAGTCTAATCCGTTTGCTTTCAAGGTTGCTATCAACCTATCTTTTCCAGATAATTTGCCCCGTTTTCTTACGATACATGTAATTTGGGTGATTTGTGGCATTTGAGATACCAAATGGAGAACGTATGGAGTGAACATTCCAGTGGCACCTGTAACCAGAAGAGTTTTTATTTGAGAAGGAAGCATCACGCTAGTCTTGCAGGCAGCTATGGTGGACGGTAACAAGGCGTCTTCTTGAATGAGTGAGTGGAGCTCCTCTGAAGTT
Source organism: Entomobrya cf. arborea Gr-Col-00668 (assembly GCA_034699025.1). Taxonomy (NCBI): domain Eukaryota; kingdom Metazoa; phylum Arthropoda; class Collembola; order Entomobryomorpha; family Entomobryidae; genus Entomobrya; species Entomobrya cf. arborea Gr-Col-00668. The sequence continues at coordinate 2,031 of JAQIWN010001714.1, forward strand.
GGCAATACTTCATCAGCAGCAGCGCACGAAATAAGGATATCCACCAATTTACTTGCTAGTAAATTGGTAGTACTACATCCTTTCAAATCAGATGCGGAAACAGTCATTCTGTTTCCTAACAGGTTTTGAAGATTATTTTTCATCTCAAGCATCATTAAACTGTCTACCCCTAATGATGAAAATTCTGCGTTGTCATCGACAGCTTCGTCAGAATCCATTTTTAAAATGGTACGAATCATAATCTTGATGTATTTTCTAAACACTTCCTCCTTTTCAGCTCTTTCCTCAACGCTATCCATCTCGTTCCAAAATTCGTCAGAGTTTAGGTTAAAAACTTGTGCTTTACCTTCATTAAAGAGTGATCTATCGTCGATATAGCTTTTTATGCGTGGGCAAAATTTTGCAAATACTGAAAATGATTCCACATTTAGTACACCAGTTTGAACTCGATTTGTTCTTAAAACCTGGTCCAAAGCCATAATTCCCTGTTGAGTGGATAGCGGCTTGATTCCGGGAATTTCAATTTCTGTTGCGATCCCCACCTTGAATACAATTACATTCAAATATCTATTCGTATTTCGATTTGAAAAAATACTAGTTTTGTCAATTTTCTAACATACCTGTCCCCACTGCCCCCAGTTGACTGTAGTTGCTGGAAGCCCTAATGAGCTACGATAATGTGCCAGAGAGTCCTCAAAAAAGTTTCCTAAAAACAAATTGTAAGTTACTTGGACGTTTTTCATAAAAATAAAGATATTACTCTGTACACATTTATTGAATTTTACCAGATGAATGATTAGCTTGACCAGGTGTTCCAAAGTTACTGACCATTGAAGAAAAGAATACAAAGTGCTCCAACTGGTATTCCAAAGTAAGATCGTGCATATTCCATGAGCCCTTCACCTTTGCATTGTAGGTGTGCTCGAACTTTTCCCAACTTTGATTGAGAAATGTGCCATCGGACAACGTTCCAGCAGTGTGCATTACACCACGCAATGGTGGTAAGCCATTGGCTGGATCCTTAATTTTGCTGATGAGTTGCTGGCACTGCTCATAGCTGCCCACATCAGCTTGCCATGCATGTACAACATAACCGGCAGTTTTCCACAAGCTCATAAGTTCGTCAGTTTTTGGAATAGGTTTGCTCCTTCCAACAAGGATAATATATTTTGCTCCTTGTGTGAGCATATACTTTGCCGTTTCCAGTCCAATTCCACCTGTAATTCCTCCCGTGATTATGTAAGTACTTCTGTCATTGAACATGGGTGTAGTTGCTTTAAACTTGGAATCTTGTAACTTTATTTCCGGCATTACACAAACAATTTTTCCAATGTGTTTGGCCTTTTGCAGATAATTCAATGCACTTCGAATATTCACTGCGTCAAATCGTACATAAGGGATGGGCTTTACTACTCCACTATTCACGTATTTTTTCATTTGGTCAAACAGTTCCCTCCATACCTCTTCTTTCAAAGTAGTCAAATCTGCTATCGTATAGACTACATCCGGTCTGAGCTCCTTGACTTCTTCAGGCTTCCAAATTGTCAGTTTACTCATTTCCACGAAACGAGCACCCTTGCTACAGCATTTTAGTGTGGCTTCTTTGAAACCCGCACCAGTCAAGGAATTTAGGACAATATCAACCCCCTTTCCTCCAGTCGCCTCCAAAATTTGATCACCATATTGAGTATTTCTGGAATGAAATACATGTTCAATACCCAGCCTTCTTAGATATGCTCTTTTCCTTTCGCTGCCAGCAGTGGCAATGATTTTAGCACCATAATGCTGCGCAATTTGTATAGCACTCAGACCAACTCCTCCAGATGCGGTGTGAATTAAAACTGTATCGCTTGACTTTATGTTAGCCACTGTGTTTAAACAGTAAAATGCTGTGGAAAACACGGCTGGTAATGTGGCTGCCTCTGCAAAAGTGAAATAATCTGGCACAGGTACAACCGTTTCTTCACCAACCTTAATGTGACTGGGAAGAGCTTGCTGTTCATTCAAATTACATCCAAAAACCGCATCACCCAGTTTCCATTTTGTTACTTTAGGTCCAACAGCGGTTATGACACCAGCAAAGTCAGTACCAATAGCATTTATCTTGTCGAATTGTGGATCAGGCTTTATTACCGCAAACACATCACGGAAATTCAATGCCGATGCCTTGACTTTCACTTCAATGTCAATATCCCCTAAAGTGTAGCAATTCAAAAATCCAAATTCCAAATCCTGGATCAGTTTGGTTTGGGGCAATGTCAGTTGAAATCGATCCGATCCCTTTGGTAAAGCTAAGTTCTCGTTGGGTATTTTGAAAGATGTCAATCTTGGACAGTATCTCTTTACTCCACGATACGCCAATATATCGTCACCATTATCCTGATACCAAAGTTCATAGAAAATATGTTCTAGCTGTCCATCTGGAGATTGGCTTGGGGGCAAATCAATACACTTTACATCCAGGGATGTCTCAGTTCTTAAAACCTTACCGACTCCAATAAGTGTGGAGGGTGACGGATTATTCAATTTGGCTAGATCGTCCATCCCACTAATGCCCTGTGTCACAATGTAGGTTCTTGTTGCCATTTTTTGGTTATCCCAAATATACTGACAAAGGTGCAAAAACGGTTTGAGAAAATTTTTCTGGTCCCTTTCTTCTTCGTTTACTAAGCCCCAAAGATAAATTACTCCCTCCACATCTTTTTTGTCACAGTTAGTGTTATTTTTTGCAACAACATCTTCTATATATGCTTTACTAGTAACATCAGGTAAACATTTGGATTTAGACAAGAATATGACTTTCCGGTCCAAGCTCTGGAGCCTTTCGATAAGACTTGTACAGAGTTTGGAATCATTCCCAAATACTAGCCATATTGGTTTAGTTTTGAGTGGAAGATGAGTTATCCTTTTGTACATTCCATTCGGGTAGTAGTTTTTCTTAGCCATTGAAAAGATGGTAGAATGCACAAAATTGAAGCAAGGTAAGGCAACCGAAGATTCGAAGCCGGAGTCGTCCAAAACATTCTCCCATTGTATGGGACTTAAGCAAGCGTGATCTGGACGAAGGTCAAAGTCTTGAAATCTCCAGTAACCATCTAATAGACCGAAAATGTACGTGAAACGTCTGTCCTTCTGTGTAGTTTCCAAAACATTGATACAGCCACCGTCACGGAGGAGCATGCGAAGGTTAGATAAAGTCTCTCTGACATTTCTTGTGGCGTGGATGACTTCAGCAGCGATAACCATGTCAAAGTACCCTATAAAATTAATTTATTTTTTGTTACATAATATAATATGCATGCTGTATTTATGATAGTATTGCTTTTCATACCTGGACAAAATCCTTGAGCTAACGGATCTTCTTCAATGTTTAACTTCCTAAATAACACCTTGTTTTTGAGATGAGAGAATTTTTCTTCGGCTTTGTTAAAGAATGCAAGTGAAATGTCGGTATAATGGTACTCAAAATCGATCCCTAAAACAAGACAATGAAATTTAAAATTATTTCTTGAGTTTTATAACCTCAAGCCCCTGCAATTGTCATAAAATAATGGTCAAACATTTACCTAAATCTTCCAAAACGTTAACAAACAATCCCGTATGCATTCCTGTTCCTGCCCCAACTTCCAATAGTCTTAACTTTCCACCATGACTTGAATCGTCGAACCCTTCGATGGAACGCGAGATAATGGCATTTATTAGGAGGTTACAGGATCTTGTAACGACCCCGTGTAGTAACTCATACACTGCGTCTATCATTGCCATGTTGGAACCTTCTGGGAAAAGAATTGCCAGAGGAGGAGTTTTTCCAAGTAAAATTTCAGGCAACTTTGCACCAATATCGTAAATTGTCTTATAATCAGCACGAGAAGTCTCGGTGGTCGTACGCGAGTAACGGAGAGCATTGATAAGTTCTTGTTTGGTGGGTATGGAGTTAAGGATGGTAAAGGTAGTTGATGGCTCATCATAAGACAGATTTTCGTCAGTTACCAAACATTGTAAAAAGAATCTTGTAAAGTTTGTGAAAGATTCCGTGATGCTCAACTCAGTCATCAGGTCTTGTAGAGTAAATTGTTTACCAACTTCAGGCTTCCACCCCAAATCATACAAGGCGTTCATGAAATGGACCACAGTGATTCCATTCAAATGAGTGTACACAGACTCATCCTCTTCTCCCAATTTATTCATTTCGTATGCTTTTCGTACGACGGCTTCCGAAAATATAGCTCCTTCACGTTCACGCAAAGTCATTTGAGATTCCAATGGACCGGGTTGATGACGCCAAATCTCTTCCCATAATCCAGGAATTTGGGATGACTGACTGTTTATCATGGATTCTACAAGACTAGCAGTAGTTTCAACAAAATCGACTCCACACATGGACATCAGAGGTATACCGTTACCATCTATCATGGTCACACGAACAACGTCCTTCTCGTCTTTACGTACATAAATAAATCTGGAGGGGGAGTCGGTCACCCTAAGCCATGTAAATTCTTCTACTCTTACTGGAACCTGCAGTCTTTTGTTGATCTTGTCTTTACCTTTGTTAGTGTTGCTCCATAACATGGCTCCCTGGATCATGGCATCAACTATTAAATGTAAATACATGAATCAAATTAACCACAAATTAAATAAATAACCGTTACTTTTTGAACTTTTATGTTGAATTGAAATAGACCATTTACCTAAGACAGGATGTGCAATATATTTGCCAACTCCGTCAGGTACCTTCACTGCTACCAAAAGTCCAATGTTTTCTGTACCATTCTCATGACATTTCCTCCAGCCATTCTCCAAACTTTGAAAATTGGGTCCAAAACGGAGACCAACTTCAGGTAACTTTTTGTACAAATCTGTAGATCCTGTGGTTTCTTGCCAGTTTTCTTGAATTTCTTTAATGTTGACTTCTTCCATATTCAGTACTACTTCGTCAGTGACCAGTGGCATGAACATGCCCGAAGCATGGCTTACCCAATAACCAGTACCATCTTCTGCTTTGTGCCAATGGAAAACTTTGGTTTTATAACCAGCCATCATTGTCTCCGAATCAGTATTTTCTTCCAACAAATCAACCACAACTTGTAAAGTGGTAGCACTTGAGTCGTTGAGTCCAAGAGGCGACTCGATTTTCATATCTCTTAAAAGAATTGGACGTCGGGGTAAAATGAACTCTTCATGGAGGCCCTGAACATGGCTATACCCTCCCGATAGCAACATTTCCAGAAATCCAGCTCCAGGAAATACAATACTACTTCCAATTACATGATCGTTCAAATACGGAGCTTGTTTAATTGTCAATGAGTTTTCAAACAGAGTAATCGCTGAAGCATTTTCAACCGGAGCACCGAGAAGAGGATGTATTCTCTGTGGCAGCGAATGGATATCTGCCCATATTTTCTTTCTGTTAAACGGATAAAATGGAACAGCTACTTTTTTCCTTTGGAAGTATTCATCGAAACCTTTCCAGTTTATCGAACCACTCCATTCGTTCAAGAACAGTTTGCCAACGCTCTCTAAAATTGTTTCCCAATCATCCTTACTACGACGAAGAGATGGAAAGCATTTAATTGCCGGACCATCAATGTTTGCCATGACCAAAGCCGATAAAACTGGATGAGGACCTACTTCCACAAAAAGTGTGCAATTTTCAGCATGTGCTGTTTTGCAAGCTTCGATAAAGCTGACTTTCTCCCTGGTATGTCGAGCCCAGTATTCTGGCTTCAATAGGTCCTCCTTCTCCAATAATTTTCCCTCCACTCCGGAAATGTACTGGCACGTTTCAGTTGCAGACTTTATTTTTGAAGTGACTTTAGAGTATGCTTTGAGCATGGGATCCATGTGCCTAGAATGGAATGCGTGGGTGGATGCTAAAATAATAGTTTTTGTATCTTTTTCATCACAAAATGTTGCAAACTTTTCAACTGTCTCCGTATCCCCAGCAAGTACTGTTTGATCAAATGAATTTATAGCTGCATAGTCCAGCCATGCTCCTGGATTTACTATAACGAAATCTTTGAGTAAATTTTCAACTGCAGTTTTGTCAGCTCTGATAACTATCATTTTCCCACGAGGTAAATCATCAATCAAGCGACTTCTTTCAGCCACCAAGTGAATTGCACTTTTGAGCGATAACATTCCAGCGGCAACGGCAGCAGCAAATTCTCCAAGACTGTGACCCAAAACGTAGTCCGGCTTGACACCCCAAGATTCCCATAATTTAAGTAGGCCATATTCCACGCAAAATATAGATGTTTGACTGTAAAGTGTTCTGCTCAATTCATTTGCAGCATCAGCGTTGGTTGACCATAACATGTCTTTGATGGAAATCTTGTACATTTTTTGAAGGAGTCGATTGCATTTATCAAAACTCATTCTAAATATGGGACTGTTTTCGTATAGTTGAGCAGCCATGCCGGGATATTGAGACCCTTGACCAGTGAAAACAAAACACAGTTTTCCAGTGGCGCCAGGTTGAATTTCTTTGCGTTGAAAGGAGTTTTGCTTAATTATTTTCAAAGCATCTTGGGAATCCTTTGCTACTATAAACGCCCTATGATTAAATGCAGCTCTACCAACATTTGCAGTGTAGGCGTAGTCAGCAAAGTTGATTTTATCTGAATCCTTACTAAGCAGGTCATGATGTCTTTGAATAAGTTCATCTAATGATTCTGATGTTTTGGCGGATATTTTCATAAGATGCATGGGACGTTTGCAGTCAAGGTCAACTCGGGAAGCTGTGGAAATAGCAAGTTCTTCTGGCGCTTCCTGGATAATTATGTGACCATCGGTTCCACTTATACCGAAAGAGCTTACGCCAGCTAATCGTGGTCTGCCAGCAACACGTGGCCATTCCATTTCCTGGATGGGGATAACCGCTGGAATCAAGTCTAAATTGATCTCTGGGTTCAGCTCATAAAAGTTCAAATGTCTGGGAATCATTTGATTTCTCAAAGCTAAAACCACTTTCATGATGCCGGTGATACCCGAGCATGATTCAGTATGCCCCACGTTGGTTTTCACTGATCCAATTACTAATGGTTTGGTTCTTGACAGGCTTCTATAGGCCTTGGTAATGGCAGCTACTTCCATTGGGTCTCCAACTGGAGTTCCAGTGCCATGAGTCTCAATAAAGCTAACATCTTTTGGATCGACGCCAGCATCCTAAAAGCATCAAAAGTACTATGAATATGCATTTTCGAACAAAACTTTAATTATTACACGTCACGTAAATACCTTTAAAGCCAGTTCCATAGCCAAGCTCTCACATTGAACTGTGGGAGTACCCAAACTCCTACTAATCCCCTCTTGCGTGACTGCCGATCCCTTAATCAATCCCCATATTTTATCTCCATCCTTAACTGCCTCTGACATTCGTTTCATCAACAAGACACCACAACCTTCAGCCCTTCCAAATCCATTGGCTTTGGAGTCAAACGTTTTACAACGGCCATCCGGGGCCACAACAAAGCTGAGCATATTATGGTCAAAAGGATGAATCAACAAGTTTACTCCACATGCAATTGCCAAATTAGAGTCCCTATTCCTCAAGCTCTTGCAAGCCATGTCAACTGCCACAATTGCTGACGAGCATCCAGATTCAGTCGCAATGCTAGGTCCTGTTGTTCCAAGAAAGTAGGAAAGACGAGCTGCTCCGGCAGCAATAGAATTGCCCATATAAATCCTGAAAAAGTCTACATCAGGAATTCGCACAGCAATGTCCTTGTAATCGTGGATCCATGATCCGACGAAAACGCCAACATGACTACCACGAAGACTCAAAGGATCCAAAGCACCATCTTCCAGGGCCTCCCAGGTTAACTCGTGTAAAAGTCGTTGCTGTGGATCGAGGAAAACTGCTTCTTTGGGACTAACACCAAAAAACTTTGCATCAAACTCATCAATAGGAATATCAAGAAATCCACCCTTAACATTTCTTGACTGTGGCTGGAAAATAACGGCATCCTTCCTCCAACGATGGGATGGAAGTGTTTGAATACCTTCTCGACCTTCAATTAGCATTTTCCAGAAGTCATCGGGATTATTGGCATCCCCAGGATAACGACAAGCCATTCCAATTATGGCTATCGGCTCATTGTCATTAGCTGGTCCATCCGCATCAAATAAACCCTAAAGGAAAATGATGTGAAGTCGTGAGAACTTTTTCATCCTTTAATAAACGGAGAATAGATAAAAATTCATAAAGTTCATATCCTCAGGATAACTTACGTCATCTTCCGTTAGTACGTTTCGTCTAGTACGGACTTCGTCCATGTAAATCGTCAGCCACTTGTCCGCAATAAACTATAATTGTAAAAATCAGATCAGGATTCGAGATTACAAGAAAAATTTCTTTGAAACATTAAACTTTAAACATTAAATTTCTTTACTCACTGATTCCACAATTCCAAGGGTCTTGATCTTTGAAGCCATAATTTTATCTGCGACCTCAATTGGATGAACATCAACAAAATTGACAATTACTAAATCAGAGTGCAATCTACAAGTTCAATAAAATTATATCAATCTTCACAAATTAGTGAACGGTCGAGTTAATTTGTTATGAACATGTATTTTATACAAACCCGTCATAAATATCTTTTTCGTCAAGCAATGAAATTTTCCGATTATATTTTCCATCCAGTGCAACAGTTGTCGCTTCTTGATTCAGTAGCCATTTTCCAAAGTAAGTTGAAAAGTTCCCTGTGGAAATTGCAAAAAGGTCACGAGATCAGCCTTGTTAGTAATGATATGAAGCTATTTTATTTTTCAAGTTTTTTATTTTACCTTGTTCAGAATCTTTCCAAACGTTTTCATTTCCAAGAATTTTCTTCATTGCTTTGTAGTAACGGATGGATGGGGTAAAAAGAAACACCGACGTATCAACATTATTGTCAGCATCAACAACAGCCACAAAAGTGCTGGTTGTATCAAAGATGTCATCACAGTTTTGAAGTACCTTTTTGAATATTTATAAACATAATTCATCATTTTAGACCGCAATTTATTCGCTTATTTATTTCCTTAAATTCTTACCATTGTTGATGTAGATATATACACGCATTTATGGAAGATGTTAAAGGAAAACGCAAAAACTTTCGCGAATTCCACAGGGTGAACTCCATTTGGAATGCGTTCGTCAAGAAGCAAAGCTAAGTCAAACTTGTCACGCAATAAATCCCTAAATACAAAATTGAAATCCAATTTTTCAATCAGTAAAACACGCAAAGTACAAGTGAAATCATATCTTTTATGTCAAAATCAAGTACTGACTGACCGAGCATCCTCAGAAACGTTTGGTGTGTAGACAGCCACAATTTTCTTTGTTGTAAGCACCCGTCGCAGTGCGCCTGCGAGAACAATGGCTTTGTTAGCGTCGACATCGTCGAGGACAGAAATTATCCATGCTTGATTTTTATGAGCAACTAGAATTTTTCATACAAATAAATAGTTGGAAAAAACACGACATTTGAAGTTTATATAATTTTCATTAATTAACTCAAATACAACTAACCCATTTCAAAACTTAAAACAGAACACCGATTTCACGCTACGTTTGTAAAACTTTAATTCACAATAATTAACTTTTGATGAGCAGAACAAATATGTATTTTGTTACAATGGGTTTTTGCAAGACGCTGCTGCACGAACAGTGCCAGCTTGAATTTTTATTTTTTAGCTAACTGAACTAGCAGTAAAGCTGTATGAATGGACGACAGCAGAATTTATACTTATCCTTCTTCTTCGGAATGTGCTCTGTTTTTTTGTGGATTAAAAGAAGGCTAAGCTTGCTCTTTGGAAATCCAACGACCAACTCACGGAGCAGCAAAAAAGGAAAGCGTCATGCGTAGTGTGTATGTTCGTAATTTATAATTTTTTCTTCATTAACTCAACAATTTTTGTAAAAACGTCATAAAATTGTTTTCTATTTAAATGATTGTATTCAAGTGATTACGATCTTGTCAGTAATGATGTCAGGATGTATAAAAAAAACTTTTTTTTGAGAAATGTTTCTTTCGGGTCGTGGTAATAACCTTTCATTCCGCGGCTGAATGAGTGAGTGAAAGAAAGCGGTTTGTGATGAGTATAGTATAACATATAGATACATGCGGTAGCAAAACTGGACGGGACGTTTTCATTTTTTACTTTAAAAAATAGCAGATAAACATTAGTTTTACTGCTGGTACATGATATAAAATATAAACATTGTTGGTTGGCGTCATATCGGTTTGCTGTATGTTGTTACATTGTCAAGTCTAACAACAAAGTCTTCTGTATGGAGTCGTGGACTTCAACATTTATGTGGATATACAATATACAGGAATTGTTTAATGAACTTGCGCCTTCTGCTCTAAAAATGATAATTTCAAGCCAGACAATGCCAAATCTTAAACTGCAATGGTAATAGACTTTTTTTTGTACATGAATATCAAACGGGGTTTCATATTGATATAATGGTATAATAGACTGGTACAATAGAAAAAAACTAGCAGGTTGTAGAGTGCAATCTGAATGGTAAATTATTATTTGGAGACAGCTCGTGTAAACGAGTTTCAGCAGATTTTGTGAAGTATTTTTGCTGCACTGGTCTTTGTACTGATTGGGATGGAGAAGCACCTGATATTCTGATATTTTTCATTTCATAGAAAAGTTTGATCTGTGCAAGTTTTCTTGCAAAGTATGATGTTTGATAGTTTGATGTATGTACCATTCATGTATTTACGCTGTGGCTGTATTGTTTTCTTGTGAAGCCGAAACCATTTAATTATTTATTTGCTAAAAATCAGTACTAGGATATGCATTAAGCTTGACGAATGACATTTTTAATACGCAGTCGACGTTTGGTCCATCACATTTAACCTTAATGAACAGTCATGCGCAACTCCACCATAATTTTCTCATCTTGACAAAAATATACATTGAGCATCCGCCAATTTTTTTCTCAATTAAAAAACGCAAAACAACAAAGCTAGCTGGATAGCTGTTTGTTTAAGATAAGAAAAATGCGTGGTTTTTGTTCAAGGAATTAAAACGAAATTTATTGTTTTCTGTGTGAAAAGCTAAAATCTTGCATTCAAGTCAAACTAAGAAGATTTTAGCTGCCATTATTTGTGCCAACTGCTTGCAATGCTTGTTTAAACAAAGACGACATGACACTGCACTGCCATAATTTGGAATTAGATAAAATAATCTTAATGAAGTGGCATTAGTTTCGTTAATGAGAGAAACCTGGGAAAAATACTGGATCAAACTTTGGCAGATATAATCAAATCGTAAAAACTATGTTAATGTAGCAATGATAAATGTAGAATATTCCGCACCAGAAAAAAATGTGGCAATAAAACAAGAAGGGTGTGGGTGTGCAAGTCTTAGATCTAGCTGATGCGACCTCGCTTTGAACTAGGACTAGAATATGTGAAATCATCAATATAAAAAGTTGTATTTTGTGTATTTTAATTTTAGTACACCTGTGTACTTAACTACAACCTACACCGATTATCATTATCTACTTTTTTGATATTTACAATTCCCACGAAACTTGCCACCTAATAAAACGAGCTTCGTGTATCTGTCGACTGTATCGGACGGAGCTTGCTCCAGTGGCAAAGATTCAGCTTCAGAGCTACTATATTGGCTTCAGGGCTTTTTCGTCATATCAGTACAACAACACTTGAGATAATCTTTTTTTTACAAATATTTCGGACATCTTAGAGTAGAGTTCATTTTTTGCACGTGTCGTCTGGGTACATTCGAATTTTGTATAGGGATTTTCGACAATTGACTTTGTAACTCTATGGGAAGTACTGATTGATAATATGAAAATGTGTGGTACCTGCAAAAAATAAAATCTTTTAGAAATCTAGAAGAAACAATGTTGTGGATTGAATTTAACGAAACCTCCATTATTTAGTATTAGAGTACAAACTCAACTGATTTTTTATGATTATTCACGTTTGACCGGAGTCATGTATGGTTGTGTATGATTTCAAATTAATTAAAGATTAAGCTTGGACAGGAGTGCCGATAGAGCAAAAAATATGCTGTGAACCTACATAAAAGTAAACGAAATAGATACATTAGTTGCGTAAATTGCTGGGGGGAAAACCAGAGGTACACACTTTAAAAGTAAATACTCAGAATAATAAATCAAGTACTTAAGATTATGAAGTAACATTTATTTTGTAGAATTCAGTAATGCAACAAAACAAAGTAAGTAAACAAAAACGTAAGAATTAGTTAGACTTATTTTAAGAGTTTAATCGATGTTTACCTTTTTAAATCGGCTCTGTCATTAAAAAAGTATTTACACGTGCATAAACTGAGTACCTTATTTCATATCACGTGACATGTTAGTTTCAGGGAAATAATTGAAGAAGAAGATTAAGTAAACTTGAAGACAAAAAGTTTACAGAATTTCAGCGAGTATCTCATATAATATTTGCATAAGGCACTAATTGTACAAACCTTTATTAGCTTACCAGTGAAGGGATTATTTAATTGAATGGGACATTGAACCTGATATGATTTCATTTTTGACTATTTTATGTGTACCTTAGAGCTTAGAAATATTATGCTCGTACATGTATGCATACATTCAAATATATTAAACGCTTAAACATGTAATTTAGTTTTGTTGGTTTGCAGAAATGACCGGCACCGGGTTTGGTTTTTTTGTCTCTGGTAAATTATAACTACTAAAACTCAAAATTCTCACGAACAAATTTTAGCTTTAAAAACATTTTATGAACTACAAATTAAACTCGCTTTAAAAAATCCCCGTCCTGAATTCTGACTCAGTACCATTTAATTAGCCTGCGGGGGTAAATTTCTTCTTCTTGTGGCACGCCTCCTAAAAGTGTTGGTGGAATCTATCGTAATTTCCTCTGTCAGAGAAAAAAACAAATATTAGACCACATTACATTACACATTTGTACTTAAATAAAAATATAACAAAAAATGGTATATGAAATATAACGAATAGTTGATTGCATTGACTTTTCAATTATTCGTTACTTGGTGCATAAGGTGCATTTTTAGTAAATCTGAAGTAAAAAAAGTAGTTACCTGTCGGTACCTCTTCAAGGATTTCACATTCAATGCAATTCATATCTATTTTTACATCTTCCGATGGATCGGTGATGGCGATAAATAATTCTCCGCTGGTCGTAAAGTCCTTAATATCCGAACCATTTCCTAATAGACTATCACAAAGGATTCCGACCGCACGAATACCTCCTGAGCGAAATCGCTCTATAAAAAGTACGTAATTGCTCTGTTAAATCGTCAATAAACACCAATAGGAATTTCAACCCTAAATAAAAAATAATTGGTAATTTAAAAACTATATACAAGAAAATGTACATTCATGTATTTTGCATACCCACAGGTGGATATTCTGACTTCAAAATCCATATGCACAACTCGATACATTCCATCATATTGCGAAAAGTATTAACAACCGTCACAAGAAACGCTACTGGAAAGCTTAATAGCACACTAATTGCGTTCATCGCCATTTTCAAACGAATAGAGATATTATAACTCGAAGGCTGTTGAAATAAGTGATTCTTTAAATATCAGTTAAGCAAATAAATGATGCAATACAGTTTTAAATATACAGCATTTCCATTTAAGAAATTCACACGCTTTGGATTTATGTTAGTAAATCATGTTAAAAGGTAACAGATCGTAAGATATGAAGATTTCTAAATAAACTTGCTTTTTTCAGCACATATTGCTAGCTTTGCTATTGCTCATAGTTAATATTACCGTAATGCTGCAAATCAGTGAATAGATATGGCTGGAATATTTATATAATTTTACAGAAAGTACACAAGACAAGTAAAATGCCATATTTGAATACTAATTTTTCAATGCGGATAGGACAACTTATGCATGATTAAATTCAACAGAAGTAGCAGTAAAAATAAAAAGTCACACACGCCTCACGATTAGCTATAAGGTTTAAGTTTTTATTTAATATTCAGACATGAAAACGTGAACAGCCAAATAATTCATATAACTAGGTTTAGGTATGTATAAATCAATGCATGTGTTCTCGACGAGGACAGTGCACTATATCCCATCGGTATGGGCAAGGACAACTTTTGATTTTACTTCCATTGAATGAACAACCTCATGGGCCAAAGCACTCACTATACCAATCATCGAGACAAAATTTACATAAAAACAAGTTATTTTGGGATGTTAAAAAAATCACATAGTAGATACAAGAAGAAACATTTTATGTTTCGGTGTTCGGACCTTGTACTTACAGGACAATGATACTGAAATTTAAAAAAAAATGAATGAACGTGAGTTGAAAATGAATTTAAATTTTAAAAAAAAATATATAGTATAAACCATAACATGTGTAAATGCAAAATATACCCAGTACCGTTGGAATGCTAAAATAATGTTAGAATCCTGTTTTAAAATGTTGAGGCAATCGTGATAAAGGTTTTCGCAAGGTGTTTACGTGATGATGCACTTTCCTTTTTCATTAAACGGATTATTTTTCTTGTCCATCGGTGTAATGAACGGATCCGAATTTTGATTTGATTCCACCCATTCTTTTATCCTGTAAGAGTAAATCAAGATTTAAAATGCCTTTATAAGATTAAAAAAGTACTTGTATTTTAAGCTTACTTGGCGAGAGACTCGGATGTTTTAAGTCGTTGCATTTCATCTTGGGTCTTGAGCCCAGCCACTATTTCTTTTAAGGTGGCTGGTGTAATTTCGTTGGCGTCCGTCATTCTGATTTTATTTAATAAATATTGAAATTTTTAAGTAAGAAAAAATATTTTAAGCACTTTTTACTTCGAGATAACCACACATGTATGAAAACACTGCTATGCTGAAATCATAAGTTGATTCTGTATTTTTTAACCAAAGTGAGGAAGCCATAAAAATTCACAACTACTAGGAACAAATTGGATTAAAAGTTGAACGTTCTTATTCTCGCTGTGTATAGATAAGTATAATTTTTATTCCTGTGTTCCTATTATGTATTTATTATCGTTTCTTTATGTCCATTTTGCTAACTAAATTTAAGGTGACATGCGTACAACTATCATCGCCGAATTTATTGCAGCATGACTTGTAGAAGAAGCATTCAAGAAATAAAGTGTGAGATATACTATTATTATTCATGTGACATACGCATTAGCAGAGTATAAATATTTATGTCTTTGTAAGCCACATAAAAATGCGTATTATTACGATATTATGAATCCTATATTACTTCAGATACTAACCAATCCTGAACAAACAACTAAAGGTCTGTGTACATTTTTACCACATATGAAAATAATTTTTTACACTTTTTTCAATTGATTACAACAATGACAATAATATAGTAAAAAAATATTTCATTACTACGAATTATAACCTTTTATCATTTACTAATTTGCAATAATAATGGTTACATTTTCATTTACAACTATGTGAATCTAACTATTTTGATCCCACGACGTCTATCGTACGACTGGACAAACAAGATAGAGAAAATTACTTCTGTTGTGGATATTTTCTGCAAAAAACTTCAGATAGCATTACTAGTCCTATAATATATCTTTGCGCAACCCCGAACAAAACTAAACCGATGATGATGGTCTGATGAAATAATGCTTTTCCTACTCTGCTGCTGCCGTTGCTGCTAGCTGTCATTCAAGTCAGTGCAATCGAGTGTGTCTTGTACTATCTCCGTTTTTCCACCCTACATATTAGGAAAGATGTCGTTTTACTTATAGATGGATGGATGGGGTATTTTCTTTCACATTGAGTTCATACGCTTTGGATGTTGCATGCAGAGCGTTATTACAGCCATATGTAGCTGTGGGGGTTAATTCATTATGTGCTTTTGCTGCTGCTGTTGTTGGAGGAAAGCAAATAAAATTGAGCAAACTCAAATCCACACTTAGCGAGATGTCCGTGTAATTCAATACTTAAAAAGTCATTCTTCATGACGATGTGACTGTGCAATGGTTGTATAGTAAAGACCAAAACGAGAGACTTTTACTAGTTTTCCCTCGAGGAAATAAACTGCCCCTAGAATACAGCTTCTCTGTCTCCGTTGTCCTGACTTTACTCTTTTTTCTCTACTGTCGCCCAGCATGATATTATGTGACCTGGAAAAATTTACTCTTTTGATTTGTTTTTCACTCTGACAATCAGACTGGCTCTTCTACTTACTTGCCTGGTCAGTTGATTGTGTACACACACGCAATGGGTTCAAATAATGCAATGGCTTCCCACCACCACCACCAACTCTCTCACTCTCTGTAGTCTTGTCATTTTACACTTTATTGGTATCCTTGTTTTTTTTACCCCGTGAAAATCTCTTTGACCGATTCACAAACTTTCCGTATTTCATGTCAATTTAGTTGGCAGTGTGCGTTTACCATACAGTTCCCCTTTGCACTATAACTGTAACTATAAATAACGCTGGAAAAAACTTTAGGTAGTGAAATTCTAATCAAAATTCAAACCCACCAAGTTTCACATCTCTTCTCTCTTTCTCTCCAGCTTTCTTTCTTTGAATGATGATGACGAAAAAGACTCGATTTCTTCTGGTGAGAGATTTACTTTGACTCAATAGGGGAAAAAGTTTTTAGTTGGCTGAGATGGAATCCAAAACTCGTCAAGAAGTCGAAAGAAGCAGTTGAAGAATAGCAAATTACATGATCTGCATATACCAAAATTCATTATTTGATGTATATTATGTATATTGTTACAAATAAAAAATATTGATAGTTGTATCGTTCAATTAAATATGAACCAGGGTAGAATACAGTTTTAAAATGTGAATAAGCACGCATATGACATATTATACAAGCTATGTGAAAACAGCAGCCAGGGAAAGGCATTACATTGAGATTGGATTGAATTAGATTATCATTAAATCAGGACACATGGCGTTGTTAGTTGTTGCTCACAATATCTTATCATACATTCACATACTTATTTATGATG
>JAQIWN010001715.1:0-19001 GCA_034699025.1 Entomobrya cf. arborea Gr-Col-00668
GCCCCAATCGTGTCCTGAGTTGCCCCAATCGTGTCCTGAGTTGCCCCAATCGTGTCCTGAGTTGCCCCAATCGTGTCCTGAGTTGCCCCAAATTAAGCACAAAATGCATGGCATCGTGAGCTGTAGCTAGCTTTCGAGCTTTATACTTCAGTTTACATAAATTAAAACGTTAATGCGGTAATGAACGTAGTTAAGCCATGCAGCATTTGCATCTGCAAACGAATTTAGTTCATGCGTGTGCACATGTACATAACCGACCATAAAATATTTTACCAAAGGGGAAGTGATATAGTCACAATAGATTCTGAAACCGAAATCAATTACTAGTACCTGTTTTGTGGGATTTTAAAGTTAAAATTGACAGTCATGTCGTCAGTATAGATTAACTAGAATGAATTTAAAATTTAAACTCTTATCCCACAGTCGAAGAGTTGGTTCCTTGGGCTTCCTGCTAGTAGTTATACGCTCCACCTTTACCATAATTGCGTTTATCAAAATGCATATTGCAGAATTATTCATATGGATTATTCGCTTTCCAAAATAGTTTGGTGTAATTGACAGTCCTATATGTTAACAGGTATCGCGACTTGTTTTTTTCTTATTTGAATAACTTTTTAAAAGACAAACCCGTGGACTTTTTGCCCTAAGAACAAATCGAGTGCGCTCTTTCCAATTGGCTACTTAGACTCCAACCGCTATTTCGATGAGTAAGTGGCAACTCGCGATCAAGTGCGATTATTTTTTTCGTGCAATAACCATCAACGTTAAAGCATCGTACAAACACGTGTTAAGTCGACTTTTCTTGGAAGGACAACAATAAGACTATTGTGAAATTTGATGTTTCCTTACATAGTTTGTCCTAATAAACACAAATAAGGATACAAATGTAGAAATAAATTGTTTTAACACAATCATCTGTAGCAGGTGTAAAGAAAACGATCACCAATAAAATATTGAAATGTCGTTGTCTTTTGATAAAATGAATTTTGGGAACAACTCACATGGATTAATAAGTCTATTTTTACAAGCATATTTAAAAAGCAGGTATAACTATGGAAACATTTTAAAACAGGTACTGGAATTAGCTAACGAAATCAGTAACCCCCGCCAAAAGCTGAAGAGGGATGTACTTTGCGAGCAGCTAATCAGGATTGGAACTAGTGAAACAGATGAATCCTCAATTTTGTCAAATAAGGACGCTCTAAAAATGTGGAAAAACATTAATGATGCTGTAATTAAATCACTAGAATCATTGTGCAAACCCAATGAAATAGGTTTGTCCAATACCATAAATAGCACAGATAAGATATTGTTTTCGTTTCGCTCAATTCTCTCAGTCATCCATTTGCCTAAAACATATATAATATGCTCATCATGTTTTATTAGGAAGACAGGAATACTTAACAAAAAAATAAACAAATAGTTTTGTTATTTTAGATGAACGGAAAGTAAAAAAGCGCAAGCGGAGGAGTAAGGAAAAAACTCATGAAACAAGCAAATGTCTCAAATTAACCCCAGTTACTGGGGAGACCTTCCAGTGTTCCGAAAAACAGCCTATTGCGATCCCAAATTCAATTATATTATTTAATGAAAAAGAAATGAGTTTATCGGTAAATTCTATGCAAGTTGAAGTAAAAAATTTAGACAAGGTAAGCTGCAAACTGACGGGAAATATTAAAGTTATTAGATTCATTAAATAACATAAGTCTACATAAATACCATAAATTAAGTCTCAAACTAATCTCTATCTAAAAAGGATCCAGAAGACGTTTCCAGTAGTCAGTTATCCTCTGGTGTTGAGAATTTTGAATCAGGATCTAAGAGCAATAATGAAGGAATCCTTAACCGTATGTAATGATGTTAAACTTACATTGCTAAGCTAAAAAGTCACATTTAACAGTTTTCATTTGAATAGAGTACACATTTGCTGAAAACGACACGTCATTAACAACTCTGAACTCTGAACAAAACTCAACTGGAAATTTATTTGCTTCTGATCCAATGAATCAAAGCATTTCATGGCCCCTTGGTAATACGATCTTTGATACTAAAAACAAGTACCGTTACTTAAATGCAATAATAGTTATAAAGTTTTTTGTTTACTTTTATAAATCAGGATTAGATACTTTGGATTTATTTGACGGCGCATATAACGAGGCACCGGTTCTAAGTACTGATCTATGGAATAGTTTTCATCAGCCGGCTGAAAACAAACAAAATGATGTTAAAGATTAGAACTTAAAACCAGTCGACTTTGCTTCCTTTTTAAACTTTTGTAATTAGAAATAGAATCTATTTGTGGTGGTGCCTTACAAAAGTAACCAACAATTCCGATTGAATTAATTGAATTTTAAGTATTTAAACAAATAATCACTGTTGTCAACTCACCCCCTTTCCCTCTCTCCACTCATCAACTCTGCAATAAACTAACTAACAGCTGGACTACACTCGGAAGTCAAATCCATGTGTACTTGATAATCAAACAAGAGTTCAAAAGAGATACAGCCATTTTAAATTAGTTGTTATTACAAACTTTAACTAAAGCAAAATAATGAAAATGAAAACAGACGTTCACGCCGTTACACTAAAGTAGTCTTCCAGGTATCACAGCCGTCGCCACTCCCCAATTTTTACTCCAACGAACTCCTTGTTCTTCGTTACTTCCCCATTGAGCTTTTCACAGACTACCCTATCAAGTCCTCCCGACCCAAAAATTCAATCATCATCATTATTTCTCAACTCCCCCACGCAGCAATTAGATTATCGTCATCCCCTTCAAGTTACCCCCTCTCAGCAATTAACTTATCCCCACACCCCTCTCAAGTTCCTCCGACTTCCATTCATTCTCATTCATCTTTTCTACAACTACGCCCTCCAGCTTCACAATTTTTCTTACAAGCACGTGCATTCCTTCCACATTTTTTCATAATATAGGCTTAGCATTAAAAATTTCGATCATTTTCTACCGTTCTATAAACTAATTTAATAAATTAAAGTGGGTAGGATTGTCATTTATTTGTTTTCAACTTCATGGCATGGAGTTAGACCAGTCTATCAGGATTTAGTACAGCTGTAACTAGTACCTGGATATTTAATTCTCCATCAAAAACCCGATTGATAGATTGCCTTCTAATTGGTAGATAGCTCAGGCAAATCACATGCTAGTTAAAACTATTTAAATGGCTGTAGTTACTTACTAACTCGCCCGTGTCTAAGAATCTCTCATCTTGTTTGATGACAAAGTACCTATGACCTAAGAAAAGGTCTAGACCTTCTTGAAGGTAGCTGGCTTCAATCAAAATCTCATCTCATGAAGTTATAAAACAGCCCTTGGAATTATCAAAATTACTTTTGTAATAGATTAAGGCTTTGCTTAAGTACCGTGGTTATGTTAGCATGCAATTTCAAACATGGATGAAGAGCAGAAAATTAATTTTGGAAATTTTAATAATTACAGCAGATGCAAAAATGTGTTGTTAAAATAAAAATATAATAATGATTAGGAATGAAACACATTCAATCAATAAGTTTATAATTATTTTTTTAAAACCAAGTGGTGGTACAAAAATCATATTTCATCTCTTGCAACACGCTGGGCGACTAATTCAACATGGCCAAGGTACATTTCTTTAAAAAATGTAAAAATTTTGCAAATTGTACCAGGCATCAATGCTATCACAGCCAACACCAAATTAGCCCATAGTAATAAATAGGCATCATTTGGAAGCGCACAGGTGTATGCATCGCCTGCTGCCACCAAAGGTACGGCATCTCCAATTGTAAGTAAAGTGGCAGCAATTGCGTTAACTCGCATGTATAAGTAATATATTAACAACGATTGGAATATGTTCCAAGTAATGCTAGTAAATAAAACTGGGTAATTAATATTGTGGTCTGGAACTTTTTCATTTGTATTTGGCTTAAAGTTTGGATTGTACACCTCGTCCGTCTTTTGAAAAACAGTGTTATCCCATCCTTGGGCTGTAAAAGTTTTTAGCTCCTGAAACCTATAAAGGAAGAAATGTTACACAGGTAATCTTTTGACCCAAACATGTTTACATGCTTGCAAAAATATTGCTACAACAACTACCTCGTCATTTGAACTGGCATTAACAAGTCCACCATAGGCGCCTTACTTGGATCGCATATCTTAGATGTCGATTTAGCAATGACAGAATTTCGAAGGTAAATTTTACATCCACACACTGTTTGAAACCTAACGGAGCCATGCGGATAGTTAGTTTTTAACTCAAAGGTATGTTCAGGACACTCCATTTTCACCTGTCCTGCTGGCAAATGTGTACCTATGAACACGTCTGGAGTCACCTGCGAAATGGTTGGCCGCTGGTCTGGAAAGCATTTGAACTCACAAGAATGCTTCACTGCCGATGCTGGTTCTCCGCTATATTGAAGCAAATACCGCAACTTAAATTCTATCTTGCAATTAATCATTTAAAATAATAATTATACTTTACCTTAATAAAATAGACGTGCAGAAATTGTTAGCATCATCCGCTGCGGTCTATCAATAGGAAAAGTCGCACTCAAATCAAATTTATTTGTAAAATAAATTTAGAGTGAAAAAATCGTTAGTAAATATTCTTACCAAAGGAACTTTACATAGTCTTGTCGTTCTGGGTTCACAAAGCTCTTCATCTGGCTCACTCACTGAGTAAATAATGTTTTGCTTTACGTCTTTGATAACGAATGCATTAAGTGTTTCTAGAGAGCAAGTGGTGTCTTCATGGGCAAAAGGAAGTGCTCTGAATTCGTAAAGTTTCAAATCCGTATTTTTTTCGACAAGAGGTATTTGTAATTTGACCAATCCACCATTCGAGTCGTAAAGGCACTCTGTTAAGGGAAGCCTATAATATAGCTGATATTCGTCAACCGGAATAGCAAATCTTATGTGATCCGGAAGGGAAGACTGTAGTTCCGTGAGGCGTTTGTGAAGAAGCTGCGGAGATACGAAGCCAGTTGGGATCTGATTCGCACGACATTCATCATAGCTCGAGAGATGAATCGTGTATGCTGTAGATGTGTATAATACCCTCAAAAAATCTCCGAGAGTGGCTTGTTCTAGAAGAACTGTATCCTCGATCGTTGAAAACTTATAGGCATGATCCCTGATTTCCTTTTCTACAGTTTCAGACATTTTTTTGACAATGCTTGTTGAATTAAGGACGTCTAAGAGGAGTTCTTTTGTCTGTGTTGCAAGTTCAGAAACATATCGTGGCAAATCAACGAATTTCTTATAATCCACACGAGATATCATTTTAGAGTTTGTAAGGTAGCTAAGAATTGCATTGTTGCCAGTAAATAATTTAGTGAAGACTTTGCTGATATCTCCTGAAAAGGCCATATTAGCCATCTTTAAGGCCGGTGCCAAAACGCTAGTAATCCAACGTCTTTCTCTCGGTAGAAAGTTTGTGGTTCCATTAGATTGCAACTTCCGAAGAGCCAGTTGTGCAACTGTATCACTGAACCATTCAGACCCGACGGCAGTTATAGCCTCCGGTTGGGGATAGTTTGATGCCACGGATACACCTTTAACTTCTTCTAACCAAATGTCTGGAATTTTGACCTCAGTTGGAGCTGTTTCCTTTAATCCTTTTGCTGTTAAAATACGATTTATGATTGCTAAAAGATCCGTCGTATCTTTTAATCCACGCTGCAACCCTTTGAAAAGTACACATGCTTCTTCGTCATTTACACTACAATCTGAAGGCGAAATTCGTGGGGGCTCCAAAATGTCTGTAAACATAAATATAGTAATTCTGAACAATATATAATATGCCAGAACTTTGGCAGATTTAAATGTATTTTTTATTTCATTAAATATAATTTATTTCTTGAATTTACCTGGTATAGTGAAATATATCTGTTCTACCTCAGTGTACAGATACACCTGAGGGATGGGTGTCACCAGCGCACCCCTGGAAATTGTTACTTCGAGATCATCAATTATTTCTTTAATTTCTGTTGCAAGTAAAATATTGGAGGACAGGTTTCTAAAAATTAACCAATTACAGATATTGTAACTTGAGTACAAATATAACTAATTTAAAAACAAAAAAATAAGGAACTTACATTACAACCAAATATCTAAATAAATTGTTCCAATTATTCATCAGTAAAGGTTTAAAAATAACTTCGAATAAAGTTTCTGGCTCGTTATAACTTTTTTCCGTCTCAAAAATACACACTGATTAAATAAGTTCTTTCAGATTTTAGAGACTTTTTGCTGTCAAATTTAAGGAGTTGGATATGAATATAGAACTTTGAACTACTGACGGCCAGAAGTGGTAGTTGGGTTAAATAAAATTGTAAGCTTTCTCCATGTGAAAGAACCTTAAATCTTTAACGTAAATCTGTGTTGTAAAAATATACTTTAGGTACTCAAAAGTGAAAGACTTTTCAATTCAAGCTAGCACTATAAGAACATATGTTTTTACAACAGACCTAGCTACGGTCGCGGACACACTCCCCTAAATCCTTTCCCCCCTAAATGACCTATTTCTCTAAAACCACTTTCCCATAAAGGCAATCCACCCCACTATCGTTTCCTCCTAAAACATTTACTCCCAATACATTCAACCCCTAAAGAATATTTACCCTTAATACATTCAACCCCCAAAGAACATTTATCCTTAATACATTCAATCCCAAAGAATATTACCCCATGACCAATTCCCCACAATGGCACATGGCACAATGGGTTATGGCACAATGTCCATTTTCGATTTTTTGTGAGATGACAAATGGACATGTCCTCGTGACATGGGCATGTGACATTTTCAGTACCTTATGTCATCCCACATTTTTCCATGACAAATGGACATGTCATTGACAAAAGTGAAGACATTGTCATGACTTTGTCAATTTCTGAAGTAAAGGCGATCTGTTACTAAGAAACAATCACCTAAATAAGTAAAATCTACGTTGTAGTTGTACAAATTGTACGTAATACAGTTGTTACAAAGTTCAAAAACGTTTCTGGTGAAATTAAAAGTAAAAGATTTCAAATATCATAATGAAATCTAATTATTTAAAGCCAAAAAAATAGTTTTTCAAGTCAAAATAATATGGAAATGTCCATGTCCATCTTCGGGACCCTAGGACATGTCAAAAATGTCCTTGTGACATGGACATCGTGCCAACACTGTTCACAACCGCCTGCATACTCGTAATTCAATTACAATCGCTAGTTCAAATTTAATAAACTACATATTTATTAAAAACGTTTATTAACGGCAACTAACTTAAGAACTTTTACTTTTCTTGCGTCTAGTGTCTCTAGTGACTCTAGTATCGAGCAACGTGCATTACTGTCTCAAACCAGGAATGTGTTAAAAATAAATTATTATTTTTAAGTTAAATTAAATTTGGGCGTTATTATTTTAGAGGAAACTGTATAAGGGGGATATACTTTAGAGGAAATGGTTTTGGTGAGGTGGGATGGGCCACTTAGGGGGGAACAGATTTAGGGCCGATGGGCCATGAGACCTGGGAGCCTCATAACATGTAAGTTAAACGAAAGTAAGTATAAGTTCTCCCATTTCATCATGTTAACTTTGCATTTTGTATTGAGGATGACCAACATGTTACCACATGTCACATGCAGGCAGTAGGCCTGTGACTTACTTATTACGAAGCTATTTTTTGACGTTTTCAACTAAATGTATTGGTTATACATAATGAGCATGCACGTCTGAAGCTGAACATCAGCCAGAAAGACAAGCAAACTCAAGTTTATATGCATATAGTATGGCAAAAACTGCTGCACTGCACCATCCAATTGTTTCATTTGATGTTTTTTCACCATTCCTAGTAAAAGAACCTTCGTGGCAAAGTGGTTCGGTAACAACTTTATAACCCTTGGTGGCTTCGGGATCGAATCCTAGCAGGAATTTAAATCCTTTCTTTTTACTTATTTTTTTTTACTTTTAACTACAACTGGAAGTGAAGCAAGCTAGTTGAGATTAGTATCCTGTTTGATTGTTTGTCTGTTAGCATTTAAATCCTGCGTTTCTTAACGTAAAATTGGGATGTGAAGTATGCATAGGTACACGTAAATAAACGTGTAGTATAGTAACGTACATTTTTGCAAATAAACGTTCACATTTAACTTATGATAAGTCGCTTTCGATAGCTGGATATTCGATTGTTTACATTCATCTCATTCTTGTGATGATTGCATGATTTAGATCATGAAAGCATTTTACGTGATGGATGCAGACAGCAATTTTATCAGCTTACAATTGGATGTAGTATCAAATTTTGGTGAACATCATGAGGCAAATGCATTTAAATAAAACCAAATTGAAAATTGAGGGTTTATTCCAGAATATGACTAATCAAAACTTAAAACTTGTGATATTGTAATCCAAACAAAACCATTTTTACATTATGAATTCATTATTCATCATCAATCGCATGTGTACACCGGTATTTCGTTTAATTAAATTAGCAATACGCAAACGACTTGCTATGTATTAACGCATCAGCTAGATTTGTCACTGAATAAAGCTTGGCATATATTTTTCCAGTACATCCTTCACCCGTAAAAAAATTAATGCATTTAATTCCAACCGGGAGAATGAAATGAGCATTTACACAGGTACTGAACGGTACTTGGTTTGTAAAACACACTCCAGGCAATAATTTCCAGATCCTTGTTATTACTTGCTCCTCGCCGTCAACTGAATTGTACCAACGGTCATGCTGACACATGACTGTATATCTTTCCATTTTCAAATTATCCGTTTTCACTATCCAGTTTTGTACGATGTAATCTAGTACTTCACTACCACATACGTACTGTAAATCTGCCTTGATTTGCTGAATTATGAAATCTGCGAGGATTAAATTTACGTTAAGAATTTCTAAGGATTTCAGGACATTCTTCTGTTTTTCTGTTGATGTGATATATTTTTCCATGAGTTGCATTGATTTCTTTTTTTTTGAGTGTGAATTTGTGGATAAAAGATCTTGAATTGGAATTATTTCTGAATTTAATAGGACCGAGTTTTGTGTCAATGATTGCTTCCACAGCGAGATATTGTTTTTAAAAACGCCGCCTTGTTGCAAAATTAGTTCACTTTCACCAAGTTGATTATCAAAGAAGTAATTGACGTTTTCTAATGTTGAGTCAGCATGTATGTATGTCTTTGGTATAAACTCCAAAAATCCACCCAATATACTTTTAGTTCGAAAAAAGTTTCCATAACGTCCCAAAAAGTCAATATACAATGTTATATTGTCATAAAGATTTTCAGGTAATGAGCGGTATCGAAATAGAAGTGCTCTACTCGGTTCAAATTTTCCAACTTCTGCCATATATTTGATGTACTTCAGCTGAATCCCCTTTGAAAAAATAAAAATGAAATGAGATACTTGTCTCAAAATAGAATCTTAAATCAAGATTAAATTTATGCACCTGGAAAGAATCTATTTTCTTTCTTCTAAGCATTTCCGAATATTTGTTTAGTCTTTTTCTTAAATTTTCGTCTATTTCGTTTCCAACTGCATTTATCCATTGATGACTTATAGTTGCTTTGTCATGATTGACAACCTCAAATTCGATCTAAAAGATTATTTCTAAAGGTTACCTTCAAATGAAATAAGTTGGGTAACTTAAACTATTTCAAATGTTACCTCATCTACTAATTGTACAGACGTTATATCAGATGTTTTGAATATTTCCCCATTTATCTGTACTTGTATTCCTTTGCAATTAACTGGAATAATGAAATCTTGTGGATTCATATTTGAAGACATGTAGCTTATTCCTTTGTGAAACATTTCGACACCCCGAAGTAATTCGTTACAGCCATTTGACGATAGTGAGACTAAAGTGCTTGAAACGTTGATGTCTTTATATTTGAGTCCACAATTATGAGTCACAGGTTCCAAAATACTGTACCATCCTCTTGGGTTATGATCGGTGTACCTTGGTAGCTCGCTAAAACTGACAAAAACAATATTACACGTTATTAATTTTTTACTAATTCATTAACTACAAAACACTTCAAATTAGAGATGATTCACCTTTTTGAACTACAACTTGATGATCTAAGAACACTTGTTGAAGCCACATAAATTGTAATAAAAAATAAACACCTCATTTCCAATTTTACTTCGACAAAATAAGTTGTAGTAGTTAAGTAGTAAATATTTTAGGCATTAAAATAGTATTGCTGCTAGGAGCAGGACATTTCATTCACTATCTATTTCGAAAAATATTCTGAAAAGAAACTTACAATTAAATAGCAGAAAAAAAATTTGACAAGCCGGGAAACACATGTCTCAGGCAATCTTCTGCTTTAGACGTCTCGCGGCCTTAACAACTCCATTCTGTTTCCCCCAGGGACCTAAAGCCCCGCAAGTCAATAATCTAACCACTTTGTTCCCACTACACATTAATCCCGCAACAATTAGGCATCCCACAAAAATTAATTCAAAATTTGGAGAACTAAGGTTTATCGCAATTAGTATTTTGAATTTAAATATTTTTTTAATTAGTAATCTGTGTCATCACTTACCTCTTTAAAGGAGTTTAACCTTGAAACTTCTGAACTAAGTTTCCCGCACTTTTCTGATGACGTAGTATTTTGAATTTGAAAGCCAACTTCTGACCCTTAATCTGCACCGTATACGTTCGTTCAGAGTTGCAGCATTTTATTTCCATAATTGAAGATAAGCCAACTTTCAAGACCGCTCCTATTTTATGTTCTTGATTTCGCAACACAACAATAAATATCAGTACACCTAAAAATATAATATTTAAAAAATATAAATTTGTATATATTTTTATTATTCACAAATATATTGTATTTTATTCTGTAAAGAGTTACTTAATGAAATTTGTTTCCCAAAGTCTTTTAATTATATGTGCATTAATTTTACTATCTGTAGCCCTTTGAATAATTATGGCAACAACAATGCCACATATCCTTTTTCATGCAACGCAACTTCACTTAAAAACTGTTATGAAACAAAAATTTGTTTCTCGGGGAAATCGGACCAGGGCTAAAAATTAGAGGGGCTAAATGTAGTGGTGGGCTTAATTGTTGTGGGAGACGAAGTGGGCGCGTTAGTGGCTAGGGCGGCTTTTAGTCCCTGGGGGGAATTAGAATGGGGGAGATCAGGCCTGAATCTGCTGTAAAGACAACACATTGGCACACAAGTAAAAAAATCTCAGTAACATTTGCTACTGCTTTCGATCTCATAAAGGGCAGTTTTCTCTCAGAAAAATGCAATATGGGCTGCTGCATACTAGTAGTCGCACGGAAGCAAAAACAAATTATCACCCACCCAACACTCAAACAGCTTTGAATGCAAGCAACAGAGCGTACAACAACAACCAAAGCTTCCCGTATTTTTCAGCAAGGCTTTCTACACCGTCAGCTCATATGTGTATACCCATCCATGTAAAACACTATGGGAAGCTTCATATTTGATGGTTGCTGTGCTCTCTGTTGCCTGCAGTCAAAGCTGTTTGAGTGTTGGGTGGGTGATATTTTGATTGTGCTGCCGTGTGACTCCTCGTATGCAGCAGCCCATATTACATTTTTCTGAGAGAATAACTGCCCTTTATGAGATCGCCAGCAGTAGTAAACAAACTAACATATGTTATGCTGAAGCCTACTATTGATGTAATGTTAAGAGTACAGATTACATGGTGTTTGATGTGCTAGTACCTTTGCAAACACACAAAAGCAGTTCTGCCTCTACTCTTGTTTTACTTTACATCACTAGTTAACGAATCACTACGTTAATGTTTAAGCAGTTTAATCTTTCACCTAGAGAAAGTCTTTTGGAACACAATGTTATCTTTTACAGCATAGCTTTCACCTGGTGAAATGATGAAATCCACATTAAAAACAGGCACAAATTTAGTGTTTAAATACGCTAACATGTCAATAAACGTAAGCCACTTCTTTACACATTATTTTATGTCGAGCTAAGTTAGCTCATAATATCTTGGTTATTTATATCTTTTAATAATAAACCAGTAAAGTTTTTATAAAATATTTCTAAACTCTCGAATAAAATGTCGTCGCAAGACGACATTGGTGATTTCTGGGCGTCAAAAAATATTACAGGAGCGAAAATAGCTGAAGTTTTATTTCGAATTTCTAGTGGAGATAAAAGGGTCTTAAACACATCTGTGAGGAACTACAAACTTGAAAAAAGCATTTGGGGAAAAGGAATCGAACTACTATTGTCCAACTCCGATAACAAAGAAAGAAACCGGTTGTTGTTGTATCGCGCATGGGCTAACAGGCGAAAAAATATAGAGGTACTTTTCAGTCTTAAAAATAACACATATATAATATTTACACATATACACAATATTTACTTTCTTAACAGGAAAAGTTCGACGAAATTTCCGGGAGAAAGAAAAAGCAAAATCGACCCCCTGTCACACAAACAAAGGAAGAGTGGAAAGGGTGCGTATGTGAAAGAACCTACAAATCGACTGATGAATCCAGAATTCAATGCGACCAATGCTTCCGATGGATACATACATCATGTGGACTCGTGGAAGCTTCAGACTTCCAGGAAGAGGATCCATTTGTTTGCGGATTTTGTGATGGAACACTGACGATTCCTAAACTCTTCGAAGCTACAGTAATTAAAGGTATGTTTTGTTTGCATTACGTTTTAATGCATTAAGAAGTCATTTCATTGTTTTTTCAATATTGTTTGAAAACTATTCTTAGACTCGCCGTCGCATGATGAACCTGTCAGGAAGGTTCAGAATGTGGGAAATCACCGTGTCAATTTTGGTGATGTATCAGATGACGACTTTTCGTTGTAAGTTTATTTCAACAAAAATACATACAATATTGGTTCTTGTTTGACATCTGTTGATTTTTACAGACTTACAACTTCATCGCCAAAAACCACAACTGCTGGTTTCAATCAAGCAAGCACATCACAGGTCAGCCATGAAAGCTCCTGGTCTATTAAGTGCAAAAATCTTGCTCCTGGATTACAAACTTCAACACCAAAATCAGATTTGGATTTGGATAGAGTGTCCTTCAATTCCCCTACAAAGAGTAGTGTATTATTGGTTCCCGTCGCTTCCCCGGGATTATTACCAGGCAAATTTAACCGGCAAATAAACCAAAAAAAATTGAAGATACCACCAAAAAAAATCAAAGATCTTTTCGACAATGATGAGTCAGGCAATTCAATCGGGGGTTCATCTGAACATAGTGAAAGTGAAGATGGTCCAAGTAGTGGCATCGAACAAAATAGTGACAATGATGAAAATGAAGATCCTTTCACCAGGTCTTCTTGCTCAAATGAGTACATACACAATGAAAGTAAGAGTCGAGAGTCAGCTAAAACCGACAAAGGTGAGGTAATTTAAAATATTGATCAAAATGTTTCTTATTCTTTACGTTACACCTGTGTTAACATATGAACTTTCAGAAGATTCCGATGGTTCTGATTTTCGCGATGTCTTTAAACCCAAAAATCCTCTAGAGAAAAAAAACGATACAGGGGAAAAAAATCCTACAAATGAGAAACACGCAACAACTATTAATCGAAGCGAATCTGAGGACTGTAAGTACTACTAAAACAATGTGATCTTGTAAGAACGTTAATATATCTTGGAAAAAATTATATATTTATTTGCTACATTGTTTGTATGCAACCAATTTAGCTGAACCACCGGTCAATACAACTGGAATGAGAAAAAAGTTTTCAGTTATGCTGTCACCCGAGGATTGGGAAAAGATTGTCAGATTAAAGAAAAGAAAATCAGGTCTTAAAACAAAGCACTATAAATTTGGTAGTGACGCTAGGAATATCCTAAACAAAATGTTTGACGCCAAAAATAAAGTAGGCTTTTTTCTTTATTATTACCTTGTCTTAGATATTAGATATTGATATGAACAAATTTTTAACAACATAATCATTTTCACTTCTCATTAGATATGCACCCTTGCATTTGACAAGCGGCGCTTAGGAGACCCAGTTAATCCAAAAACAATGTTTTTTTGTCAATATGCTCATTGCAACAACACAAGTTGTACAGCTATGTGGAAATTTGTTGTACAAACCCCTCCTCAAAAGGGAATTGATGTTAAAGTCATTGTGAGGTAAGTCTCATGACCTGCAATGAAAAAAATGTCAATATTTTTGATATTCTAACGTTGTTTGCATTTATAGTATGTATAAAGGGCATGTCTTGCACTATACAACAAAACCATCATCCAGAAAATGGTCAGGGTTATATAAAGAAGCAGCAAAAGTTTTACTGAAAGACAAGTTACCGGCAGCTGCTAGAATTGCGGCATGTAAAGAAATCGATACCGAGGCAGTCCAGAATGGGAAGCTTACCTCAATGAAGTCTTTAGCCACTTTTCAGAATATAAAACAAAAGGTTAGTTTTGCATGTAGCTTTAAACTAATTAAGTGATAGGGGTTTAATAAGCAATATTCATCGGTTACATTTAGATGAATGAAGAGCAAGACTTAGACAAGGATATCATTGCTGATTTGGTACTCCTCAAAAACTCTTTGAAGGATTCGTTTCTGGATAAAGAGTTACCTGGGATAATTCAAGACATACAAGCTTCTCCGGGAAAAGTTGTTCTCTTTAGTTTTCAACAAATGAGACTTTTGCACACATTTCAAACATCAGGTCCAGTATCATTATTTCTCGATGCAACTGGAGGACTTTGTAAATCTTTCGGGGAACCATACGACACAAAAATGATGTTACTTTACACTGTGCTAGTTAAACCCCAAGAAAAGAACAATACTCCAATACCAGTATGTGAGATGGTTACATCTGACCATCGTCACGTAAATATATTTTCATGGTTATACCATTTTTTTAACTTGTAAGTAATTTAAGTTAATTTATTGAATTTTTTCTTTCGATTTGTTTATAGGCTTTCGTCTACTAACATTTAACATAATGTACATTATTTATCTTTCAGGTATCAGAACCGATTCATTATAAACCTTCCACACTTTGGGGTAGCAAAATTTGAAATTGATTTTAGTCGCGTGCTACTTTCATCTTTAGTGAAACTGTTTGTTAATAAACCACTTGAAGATTATCTGAACAGTTTTTGGGATTGGTTTACTGACACTGATAGCAATAAACAGCCTCTTGATGTGTTTGTGATCCACGTGTGCAGGTTATCAAAACTTTGTATTATGTACTTTTACGTTGATTAAAATTGTATTAACATTTTGATTTGTACTTTTGAACAGATTCCATGTCGTCAAAGCAATACGGAAAAAGCTTGTAGGGGCATATCGGTATCGTGAGGGTAGAGAAAAACAAAGAATTATCGATACGATCATGGATTGGGTATATTCCATTGTAAATTGCAAGGATTTGACTTCTCTGGATCGCCGTTTGAAGGATATTGGTGTTGTTACACTTAATCAATATTATACCCCTGCTGTTGCAAGACGGTTGGAGGGATGGAAGAATCCCACAAAAAGATGTAATTATAGAAGAAAAGAGACTTTTAAACTTTATTCTTGCTAACGCTATTTATTGCGAATACTTTTCAGCCGCAACACCTCCATGGGTTGATTTTGATCCCCAGCAACCACCAGCTAGTTCAGCGTTTTGGATGAAGTCAAAATTCGGCTTATATGTTCATTCCATATTCAACCGTTGTGAGGAATTAAACATTGAATTTGTTCAATCGCCAACTCCATCGTGCCCCTTGAATCCATTCTACAGCAAAG
The DNA here is from genome assembly GCA_034699025.1 of Entomobrya cf. arborea Gr-Col-00668. Classification (NCBI taxonomy): domain Eukaryota; kingdom Metazoa; phylum Arthropoda; class Collembola; order Entomobryomorpha; family Entomobryidae; genus Entomobrya; species Entomobrya cf. arborea Gr-Col-00668. The sequence goes on from JAQIWN010001715.1 coordinate 15,736, forward strand.
ATTTTGCTGACTACATAAGGACATACTTCGTCCCTTATTCCCCAATTATATCACACATGGTTTATGAAGCGTGTGCACTTCCCATAGCTGATGATACTAATAATTACGCGGAGAATTATTTTGGACTTTTGAAGAAAAACATTTATCAGAACGAGTCACATCTGAGAGCCTCAAGATTAGTTCGTAAACATGCAGATTTTGTTCAAGGTATATTTACTGAAAGCAACATTTATTGCATAATGGCGATAGAGTAATTATTCACTGTATTTTAGGTGTGGTTAACTCGACTCTTTTGACTTGTCGTCCTAAAAAAATAACGGGCAAGGGAGGAAAAAAAAAGTTGAACCAAAAGCCAAATCCTAAACATGGAGAGACAACTGCTTCATTAACAAGTAGTTCAGACGACGACGCCACACAGCCTCCTGAAACTTGTAACGAGCTAGTTTTAAATGATATAAAGTTTCAGATGCATTGATTAGATGAATTATAATAAAATGGTTTATAAATTATTTGTTTATAAAGCAAAATCACATTTAAGTGGTCAGTCTGGTCAAACATCGTCTCCAAAATCATTAGATAATGACGATAATTGGAATGTATCTCCAACACCGGCGTCATCCTTCAAAGGTATTTAACATATACGAGCATGTTTTAATACTTAAACGTACTACACTAAAATTTAAAATTATTATTGTAATGGTTTACTTTTATGTTTAGGGAAAAACTATGAAACCAAACCACCAGAGAAGCAAACTGAGAAGTTTAAGAAAACCTCTTCACGTGACTTTGTTGCTACTCAGGCTTTGGAATTCATAACACGGGTTCCTGTTGTAAGTTGGGGAGGAACCTACGAAGACGAAGACGTTTCACTTGCTCTGACTAATACTTGTAGTTTAGACACGACACTGCAGGTACTAGCGGCACTTAACGTAATTTATCCTGAAATGCAAAATTTCTGGCAGGAAAAGGCAGGATTTGGTAATCGAATCCGAGCAATTGGCGAGGCTGCCAACTTTGCACAAACAGAGGCTTTTGATCAAGCTAAGACAGTTTGGATACGAGACGTTATGAATAAAGATCCCTCGGCATTTGAGATTCCTGGAGATTTATTTAATAGCGAGTACGAAAGTGGATTTCAATACGTATGTGAAATTTTCCCAGTTCATATGTATAATCGTTGCTTAAAGGATGGATGTCCGTTTTCGTTTGATCCAAGCGTTCCGTCAAAGACACATACCCGACGTTGGAAAGCGGAAAACAGTACTTTGGCGAACATAAGAAAAGCTACTCCAAGTCAATTTGAAAATACCATTAACTTTGCAACATTTTATCATACGCCATGCGTTTGTGGTTCTCAACGTGCGGTTCAGCATGAACCAGCTTTTGGAGAGCCACCTTTTATTATGTATTCTCTTCTACATGATGAAAGATTTGGTTTTGATGAAAAAAATATTCCTAAGAAACAAAAGATTCAAGATGTATGGTACGAAGTTTTCGCATATACCTGTGTGGTCGGAAACATTTCAGCAGCTGAAAAGAAGGATGGAGGAATCGCCCATTTTATCGTAAAATTCTTAATTGATAACAAAAGGATTGTTTACGATGGTCGTTGTAGTCGCCCTATTGTTGAACAAAAATGTCACGGTGACAAAGTCACCTCTTTGTGGCTAGTTCCTATTAAATAAATCATTAAGGGTAATTTCTCGATCGAAGTTTTTTGTAATTTGATTGTATATACTAGGAAAGCGGACGACGGTTTTGTGTAAAAAATAGTCCTTTTAGAATCCTGTTTTGTGGAATGTAGTATTACAAGAAGTAAATTCAATAAATAGTTACAATATATTTTAGAAAAAAGTGGAAGCCTAGACAAGTATGATGCATGAATAAAAAAGTGGGATTGTTCCCTTTTTTAAAAGGGAGGTTTTACAGTTTTGGTAACAATGTTTAAAAAAGACCTCTATATGGAGAGACCTCTATCCACATTCAAATATCTTGATAATTTATTATTCAGTTACTAGGACTTAAAACATTCAGTGCGATTTATAAGTAGAAATAACGGATATTATTAAATGTTTCATTATTTGTTTAGTGGTACATTATTGCTTTCACACATACTCGTTATTAATACTTTGATTATTATTACTGCATTATTATTATATTTCTCTGAAAACACTTAGTAGCAGATAACAATGAATAAATGAATAAATTTATTTAAAATTGCAGTTAAACAAAACTATTAATCATTTTATTACCAATTTCATTTTCAGGAATAACATAAATTCATTTAAATTAATTTACACCCTGACATACAACTTTAAACCCAACAAAGTCACATAAAATTGGAAAACCGATTTGGGCAAGATATATTACGGTACGGTTCACATATGGTCGGGCATTGTGTAGGGAGTTGAAGATCTGGATCATCATGTTATGGCGATTGCTGTTGAAATTTGGGGCTACTCAGGACACGATGGGGGCAACTCAGGACACGATTGGGGCTACTCAGGACATGATTGGGGCTACTCAGGACACGATTGAGGCGACTCAGGACACGATGGGGGCAACTCAGGACACGATTGGGGCTACTCAGGACACTATTGAGGCGACTCAGGACACGATGGGGGCAACTCAGGACACGATTGGGGCTACTCAGGACACGATTGAGGCGACTCAGGTCAAGATTGGGGCGACTCAGGTCAAGATTGGGGCGACTCAGGTCAAGATTGGGGCTACTCAGGACACGATTGGGGCGACTCTGGACACGATTGGGGCAACTCAGGACCAAGGCTGGGGGATTTGGGTTCGAGCGAACACTTGGATCGAATAAAGGCCGATCCGATCGCGAACTCGATCCGAACAGTTAAAGTTCGTGTTCGGATCGACTAAAACGAAGTAGGTGTTCGCGAGCGGATCGGGTTCGATCTTAAATTATTTAAAGTTCGCAATGCACTGCCTTGCCTTCTTATTAAATGAGATTGGTATAGGAAACTGGTAGGAATAGCGTACTATGACCTCAGCCAAGTCATCTAAGCACCATCATTTACTAAACATCTATGTAGATTCCTTGTTTTGTCATAAAAATACCTTCCCAACACACCACTTTGCCCTCACCAAAACCCATAAATAATGAGCGCGAAATTTCAAAATGTTCGTGTTCGGATCGGATCGACCTTAAATAATGTAGTATTTGACTGTTCGTGTGTTCGGATCGATCTCAAATTTTGAGTGTTCGACTGTTCGAGAGATCGGATCGACCTCGATTTGTA
>JAQIWN010001716.1:0-19001 GCA_034699025.1 Entomobrya cf. arborea Gr-Col-00668
GAAATCATTATGTTAACAGTTAACATAATGATTTCTTTGGTATCCTGGAATACGACTGACTGTCAGATTCAGTTTTTGGTCTAGCTCAGCAAAACGCCACCAATATCGCTTACAGTAAACAGTAAACGAAGTTACTTGCAAAGCTAGTTGCCCTGAGAAGAAAACCAAATGAAATGCAGGGTAGACAAAACCTTGACAATATTTTTCTCATGTTATCACGACATGAAAAACTGCATATTTATTCTGCGTAGACGAAGTATATTAAACCATGAACATGTAACAGAATATAACCTAAAACTCATTTCATGATTAACGATAAGTTGTGCGAGTGAGTGCACGATTGTGAATACTATGCGTCCACCTTCCTCCATCACCAAAAGCTACTGTTCAAGTCTTCATACTTGATAGTGTCCGATGGGAGTTTTTAGTAGTAAGTCAAGTCATGAAACAAGAGAGCTAGAAGAAATATAAAAATGAATGACGTACTTCCTGTAAAAGATGCACATCACGTAAAACGAATGCAGCATTCATGTGAAAACCCAAGAGAACATTCAATAGTGTATGCTGTGACCATGATAATATGGCGATACACTGTGAGAACAATTCAAGTCCAGAGTGAAAGGTGCTATTAATATGCTACAAAAGACATATAATTAGTATTCCATTCCAACTTGATTGGATTCCATTTCAAAAGTGACCACATAGCACTCTTGATAGAAAGAACTCAACTTTCAATCCAATCCAGCTATGTAGATAAAAATCGATTTCTGGAAAAAAGTAAGAAGTTTTAATCAAGTAAAAATTTTGATTACCCTATTGTCAGCACACCTTTCTTAATAAGAAACCAGTGACCTGAGCAAATAGTGTGGGTTACAGAGAGATGTCGGCAAATTTTCTTATTTCATTTACTCTATCTGGCGAATATAAACGTACTTTCTTCACATTTTAATATTCAGTGCAGTCCCGATTATTCTAACCGAGTAGCTCAACTCCAACTTCTTGACTTCACTACCTTAACATCAACAAAGCAAACCGAAAATTTCCTTTGATTGAGTACAAGTAAAAAGCAATATTTTACTATACGCAACAATCATGATCAGCATAGCATCTAGACTTGAGTAGTGTGGCACTCGTTTTTTTTGCACTCACTTGAACTTTTTTCATCTTACTACAAAAGCCATGTGTGTTTTTGTGTGTATTCAGCAACAGCAAATGATGCAAAAGTAGAAAAGCCGGAATCGCTTGAGAAACAGAAAACGTGTGAATACTTCATTTTCCATACTTGACTGCTCTACTCACGCTCACTCCTTTTTTTATTCTGCTGTATTCCAGCCATTATACCACTACCAGACAACTTGCCTCTTGTCATATAAAAAATATTACTCTTTTATACAAATCATAAAAAATTCTGGTGCTTTGCTGTAAGCAAAAAAATAACGAATCATGTCATGCAGTTATAGCATTTAACGGCAACGCAGCGGCAAACTCACAACACAACACCATCATACAAATCAAGCAGGAAAATCATGCCTTTCGCTTATATCATGTGAGTAAGGTATGACATGACAGTCCGACATGGTTTATTCAGATTTTTGCTCAGGCACTTCCTTCAGCTGTGTCAGGTTATTATTTCTTGTACAACTACAAGGGTCTGAGTCTGAGCACCACAAAGGCAACCGAAGAGACGGTTTGTCCCTTGTTCTACCACCACCACCTCTGCTGCCTGCCTGCAGAATACCCCTGTGGCATGCAAATTGCAAATATCAAGATAAAAAGTTTACACTATCGCCCGGTATTTCAGCTCGGTGAGTACGCAACGCACACAGGAAAGTTACAACTGATTCAGATTCGAGAAGCCTATGGGCTGAGTAGCTGATTGCAAAGGTTTATAAGCAAAACCAGCTGCGAAAAAGCAGCGTGTTTGTTGCTGATACTAAAACAGTTACACGATTGATTTGAAAGATTTCAGAGAGGGTGGTGTATGGTGTGTAAATAAGAGTTACACTTATTGAATGCATACAAAACAAAAATTGGCTGGTCGGTATTTTCTAGGTACTTTATTTATTGTAGTAAAAATGTGAATACGTAATGTGTATTCGATCAAACTTTAGTTCGTTGGGCTAGACAAGTTTCCTTCCAGCTTCATAATAATAACCCTCAGGGGCATATATGGCAAATCGAACTCTTTTTCCTGGTCTGGTCGTTTTGTAAGGAAGGAGTTGGTAGGTTTATGCCCACGCTAGTTTGCAAAGCATATGGTGAAAATTCAGACACAAGTTTGATAGCATCTTATTTATGTGCGTTATGCTTTCATTATTTATGGCTGACTCGTGTGAGTAGTGTATGTACACGTTTTGACTACCGCAACGCATATAGCTCTCAAAATCCACACACAATAATTGATCTCCATGTGGAGCAAATTTAAATGTCAGAGACCTTTCCCATATTTTCCTTGTTTCATTTCGTGAGAGCTTACTTAATGAGGTTTGTTTAGACTGGTCTGGACTGTATTATTAAATACACCTCAGAGATGCAATAGTTTATAATTTTGCCGATCCTTCCATTTTTTCTCTGGTGAACGGACGGTGGTATTTATGCTTTCACCAAACTTGCCATCTATATTACAGTATATTCATAAGGAAAGAAAATTCCTATTTATTGGCTTCACTAGTTTGCTGGTTAAAATTTCTTCTACCATTTGCTATTGCTGGCTGTTACTTGATTATATTCAAATGCCTACATCATTCATGTATATATAGTATAATACTAGGATTATGTGGAATTTTTCCATCACTTCCTAGAATGCATTGTATACTATGTTCATTATTATTGCCAAAATATTTGACAGTTACGCACAGTCATTCACCAGATTAGGCCGCGATTCAGTCGTTTGTTAACGGTGATTAAGAGCAAGGAAGTGCGTAAAAAATGTGCATTGATTGATGAGTTCAAGTGGAACTTGAATACAAAGGTGTACATTGCATTGTTACGATACTTTATTATATAAACACGCGCGGCCTAGTGGATTACCAAATGTGCAAAAACCTTATTGTTTCGTAATGACACTCAGAACATTAATAAATGGTAATGAAGTATTAATAGAAAATAGACGTAAAGCAGGTACACGGAGTATTACTTGAGTATCTATAGAAGATGAGAGGTAAAGTAGGCATGAAAAAGTTTCATTATTTATTGCAAATGTATCAAACCAAGTACCATTACCATTGCCAATGTGTGTGGCTAACGCGAGTCTAATTGGGCATGGAAATGACAAAAGCAAAGTACATTGTTAAGTATTGTTTACTACTAATTGAGACGAGTGCCATTTGCATTTCTGGCTCATTTTTAATTCAAAAAGCTGTATTTTTGGTTCTGCAGACAGATGAACTTGAAGATAAAATTACAACAGTTGACATCAATTCATTTTAGATAAGTTATAAATGTAAACTTCTTAGTATAGAAACTGATCTTTTAGATGAAAGGCTTCAATCATAAAACGTTGGTCATCGGTCGTAAAACAAGTATGTGGTGTAGTCTATCACTTTATTTTGAGGATTGCGCCAGGTACTAACTATTGTCATCTCGTTATGTCACAATGGTTTGAAAACAAAATTGTGTTTATGACGAGACAGACTTTACACGGGTCTGATAATACAGCTAAAATCTACCGATAGCTATAGGTGCTACTGACTCACTAAACTGTACGTTTGACATGTAAAATTCTTCATTCTTCAACATGTCACCTTTAAAAGACAAAAATTTATGTTATAGTCATTGTTGTGTTGCAAGAATAAAATATATGCATATCTAATTGTCACATATTATTTCATGGATCATCAAACATCTTGCAAATAACTGCATCGCTGTTTTTAAACAGTTACGTTTATGTTAATGGCGATTGAATGTCATTTTGCATTTCCTAGTGTCACTTTACATTATTAATCTTCGTTGTCAACTTGTATGATATCATATCATCTCACTCAACTCTGTTCTATCTCTAAATATGAAACGATCCTCTGCATTTTTATCTATCTCCTTAATCTATTTATCATTCATTTAAAGAAAATATCAGTTAGGCTAAGCGAAGGAAGGACACTTGCAAAGTTGCATCTGTTGTTAAACTTTATTTCCTCTAGGTCAGCCAGCGACACTTTTTATCCTTGATTTGTTGCGTTTTGAGCGACGGAACTTCATCAACGTAAATGGTCTTTTTGCCATTTTACAATTGTTACAACTCCGCTTGAGTAGCCCGTTATACAATGTAGACTTCTACTGATTAAAGATGTTTTTTGGATCTTCATCTTCTAAATGCCTGTGTAAAGTAAATACATAAATATGCATGAGTGCCACTAAGAATGGCACCAGACCATCTTACATTATTGTCATCATCATCATTAGGCTTATTGCTAAAAGATAATCTTAATCGTCTCAACGGCTTTTACACACTGATTCACCTACAGAATAGCCCATAAAACATTTAAGTAAAGCTATGCCATACCTACACTTGCGAGTTTACACAGTTTCAACTTATCTTGCTTATAGTAAATACAATCTTAAGAATATGCGACTGCGACTCATCATCCACATGATATGTCCATTGTGCCCATTAACGCACAGCTGGAAGTTTTACCTCCTCCTTTTTCACAGCAATTTTAATCAATCTTACATTTTTACTGTGCATGAAGAAGGATGAAAAGAAGAAGATGCAGCGCAACACTCAGGACTTAAGAAGTGAAACGGCAATAAATTATATCTGATGAAGCGGAAGAAGATCCTGTCTTTTGTGCAGTTTTTCTTATTTTCAATTATATTCATGTTTATAATATCAAACCGTGTGCACTTCAACAATACGCATTATGAATACCATAAATTCTGCAAGTATATCTTTTTAGAGGGTATGACGATATACTTCTCTGATTCTAACTGGTTAAATGTTTAGTAGGATGTTTCCCAATCCCCATTATTTTCATATGCTCCAATGAAGCATTTTGGCAATAACAACTTAAGACATTTCACCTAGATAGATTACTTTACATGTCATTTTAGCACAGTGAATGTATTTAATCACCGTCGCACGAACCGCGAAATAAATGATGTCATCACAGTTAAGATTTTTTTTTGTGGTTTGTAACAGGTTAATACTACTATCAGTCCACCATTCTCTGCATTTGAATTGCAAGTGTATATGCAAATGGGAACGCAAGAAAGCAAATTTTAATAACTTTTTTTTCGTTTGTTTAGCCACATTGCAATTAAAGAATGTGTAACGGGAATCACGGGTGATGACGATGATGCTGCAAATAAATGGAATAAGAGAAGTAATGTGAAATGTGCAACTGATAGTAATCCGTCATCTTTGTCAGTTATCACAATACAGTGTATATGAACACGAAAAATTATATTGTGATTGAAAAGAATTTAATGCTTGATTCACGTTCCGAGATTGTGAAGAAATTGGAGGTGGAATGGGACATTTCAATAAATACAAGTTAACAATCGTTTCATGATTTTGTTGTATTTTGTAAACTCAAACCAAAGCAAAAATCAACGACCCGACCTGCTTCCAATAAACGTTTTTAGTGTCCTGCAATGATTAAGTGGATTTACTGACAATGTTGTGTAAATGTTGAAAAAAATACGGGCATTGGCATACATTTTCGGTGAAAAGTTATTGTTACTGAAGCACAAGAAAAACAGTGTTATTGTTATAGAGCGTTGAGATGCCCATGTAAGGCAAATGCATGTAATGTATGTATGTATGCAAGTCAAACAAAACAAAATAGCAGCATCCCTGGATGTCAGGCAGGGAGGATATCACTAAAAAGAAGATGATATCTGAGATTCACTAGTACATGCAAATGGCCATTGTCAACTTTAAGATTTAGGTTGAAGTTGAGTCACCCCTTCTTGTATATTTATCCTTATATTGCATGCAATTATCATTGTTATCAAGATGAGTATTTTAACTTTTCAGGTTACACAAAAGCAAAAGGCAAGTGAGCAGAATGTATGCAGTGGAGGAATTGTTTGTGTACGTATATAGTCTGCACTTATCATGGTCACCATCATTGTCATTATCTATCACACTAGTACAAACTTCAAAGTTCTGAGAGAACAAAGATGGGAGGAATGATAAAACCTTTAAAAAAGCAAGTTACAGGCTTAAGATGCCCCAACTCAACTAGCGACGATGCGATGCATCTCTGTCAAAGTCAACTTGTTAAAGGAAAATCCGCTCACATACCAGATATGCTTTATAAATCTATCGAAGGAGTAAGAATTCCTTGTATAAAACGAAGAAATATGCGATGCAATGCACTGTGTATAATAATGCGTATGTTATCTTCATCTTTAACATTTAAAATTAAGCTTTGAACATACCATCCCAATCTAAGTTTACACTTGCAAGTATGTAATGCTTATTGTATTGACTTTGACAAGTGAAAAGATGATGAAGACTGATGTCGGTGTCAAGTGCAAGTCGTCCAAAATCTTAAGTCGCATTTTTTCTCTGTATTTTTTTCCATTGCTTTTTGGTAGTAATGACCATGAAGATTCAAATAAGGTATTAGAGTGATTTTTCTCTTTTTATTGTCAATCATTACATGTGTGCATGTTAGGAAGATGTAATAGATGTTTCTCCTGAAAGGATTACAAAATATATTTGCTACCAAATGTAAAAATACCTCATGTAAACCAAGACGAGCAATAAGAGAAAAAATTTGTTCTAAATACTAAATTGTGGCTGTTCCTGTCCTGATAACCATTTTGCATGTAATCGAATAATACTACATTTCGACTCGTTAGACGTTTTATGAAAATGAAAGGTACTAAATTTAAACCAAAAGGATTATCAACATATCAAGTTCATTATGAGAAAATTTAAAGTTGTGAAACACAGATTTAACAAAGAGTCACAAACCATTGACAATTATGACTTACAACATATCTTTTAAAATTATGAATGAAACGTTCATTTCATAACCAGATTTTTTTTATGTACAGTGCAGTGGTGATAATTTCAACTGCATTTAAAAAACACCCAAATTTTAAATCAGTAAATCGTAAAATTTTGAAAATACATAATGCAATTACATGGTTGTTAAATTAATACGCAACATACATAATTAACACTTAAATATTTAACTTAACTCTTACACCAACTTAAATGATGAAGCCATAAGCACGACAATGGAATACAGTAAACTAATGCATTTTACAACAGAAATAGCACAACGTTAATGGGTTGTATACAAAGCTATCAGTGGTCATTAATTTGACATCTTCTAATTGGAAGATCTTTATTGAAAATCAAATTGCCAAAATAGTTGATGAAGCCACATTACAAACAAAAATTGGGAAATGTGAAAGATGCGATAGTAGAGTTCAGCTCCAAAACTTTGACTTGAAATAGGCAGGCGTAGCCACTTATAACAATTTTTATGCTTTTTCCAAGGTGTAAAAACATAAATGACGAGGACAAAGTATCACGCTGGTAGATTCCGTCGGTTTTGGTTTGCAGAGATGCAGGTGGGTTGGTAGAATGGTTGCATTAACTTCATTTTTGACAAATGATAATTTGCATTCTATAAAAATTAAAAAATGAGGATATATTCAATCCAACTGTACTGTCATTTTTAACTTCCTAATTTGACATGACAGACAGATAAAGATGTGTCATGTATTTATGATGGTAATTGAAAATTACTAATAAAAACCTTTATAATTCGCATTTATAACTGCCCAATGCACAACTTTGCATTAGGAAATCCCTTTTAAATGCATTTACTAAAAGTGCATTTTTACCCATTAACTGAATTAGCTGAGTGACCACATAACGCGACATTAGCCAACTGCTGTGAACTGAAAGAGGTCAAGACTAAAAGAATTGCAATTTTTTCGGAGTGAATATAATTGAGTATAATCTCGTATAACCATCCACGCCTCTATTTTACTACGACGTCTTATATATCAAAATCTTTTCTAATTGACTTCAACGTGCACATGTGCTTTTTGCATCAGCATAAAAATATACAGCATCGTTTAAAATGCTTTACGACCTGTTTATGTGCTCGTGTGAATACATAACAATATTTTACCTTTTTTATATTCGCAAGAAAAATACTCATAATTTCCCTTACATTTTTAAACCATGTAATTTTAGCTGCAATTAATGATTGTTTTATGCCCAACTAGTGAGAAATGTCGTAAATTTGTTTTCTTTAAAAATATACAACTCTTTTTGGCATATTGAGCTTCTGTGCATGTGTCACTGCGCTTCATTGTGCATAATATTCTATCCACAGATTTAAATAACTTACCACACTACTGAAAGCAGTAAATCATAAAGAGTTGTTCAAGTTTGGATGGTAAAAATGTAGGACGAAAACTTTTCTCTTTTCATCTACAAAACAAAACTCACCTTTTTCACTTTTTACTACAATTTTAGTTGGTGGGCCAACAAGCAATAATATGTCAGAAAGCCAACATTAAGACATCGGTATTGGTATTATGTACAGGCAGGCAAACCGTCAAGGCAAAAGTTAACTACCATCCAACATCCAAAGCCAAGGGCAAAAGTTGTGTATGATAAGTTGAAATCGAAATCCTTCTTCAGAGAGAGAGAGAGAGATGGCTGCTCCTATAATCATATCGATTCATAATTCATACCGTGTATTCCATAGATGTGAGAAAAATGCATATGTAAATGAGTTTTTGAAATGTTAATAGCCAATGTAAGTTGAGGTTTCAATATTTTTTATGGTCCCAAGGAACACATTATACAGTTTAGTTGGTAAAAAGTAATGTAGCTCATGAATGAATGATTTCTGAAAAGGTGAACAGTGAGTGAGTTGTGGGGATATTAAAAAAGTAAGGACACACAGCACAACACACAAAATAGCAGATGAAGGGAAAGCCATAACAATTTGTCGCATCGTTGATTATTGTGAAACTTTACACCAGTTTTCCTATTAAGCACAAAAAAAGTAAGGTTATATGTTGTAAATATAGCTGTGCTGTTAAAATTGTTAGTACATTGGCTACTGCACTGGCGCTGCGGCGTTTTTAGTTGAATATAAAACTTACAAGGGAATCATTCATTTTAATGTTCTTCTTGTAAACATTGCATTCCTGGTGCATGTAAAAAAGTTTTATTTTTAAATGTTGTTTGGTTAAAAACATTTTACGATAAGGTAGAAGATCCCTGTCGTGATAGGAGTAATATTTGTTTCATGAATGGATTTCAGAGTTGTGTGCTAAAGTTTTTAACGCTAAAATAAAAAAGTTATATTGAAGATGAAAAAGGTGCGGTGTATATAAAGCAGAAGATGAAAATATTTTTAGTATGAAAATTGATGTAAGCGAAGTACCTAGTCAAGTCATGTAGTCTCGATGACAGTTTGTGTGAGGTACACAGACGAAGGCATAAAATTAGCCATTTAACTAACCTAAACATAAAGTCTTTGTTTTTAAACATTTAAAAGAAATATCACCACAGACATAACATTCATTATGAAGTTGGAGATGAGTTTATCTATATGTCTGTAATATCTGTCATTCTGCTTACGTCTTTACCACATTAGGGTAGCTTTTATGAGCATTGTCAATGAAAATAAAAAAGCGAGATTTTATTTAATGATGAATATATTATGTATGGTACTATTTAAAACTGGTTTGCTCTTTTTTTCAAAGGCTCAGGCGGAATCTCTTGCTTTTGATTATGAAAATGATAATGACAGTGACTGTCAACTGGTAATAGAAAATTATGTCTTTACGAGTGACCACGTGGAGTCTTAAGACTATACAGGAATCAGTATGTTTTAATTTCATCCTTATTGCAAGTTCAATTAAAAATTCATAAAGAAAGATTGTATTAAAGATCTCAATTAGCTTTATTGCTTGGAATGAATGACAAGGAGTGTTATGGTGTAAATGGAACGTGTAGTTGAACTTGTTTGTGCAAGATTTTATTGAACTTGCTACTATATCCTTGTCATTCATGCCTATAGATGTACTATTTTTACAATCAACAGCTTAAGTACATATGATACGTATGTATGAATAAAGAAATGAGGATTCGGAAATTAAAATCGTGCTATATCAATTGCTTTGCACATACTTTTTGGAAAGAGAAATAACAAAACACCCGGCTAACATTTCCCAAAGCGATTAAATCCAGAGCAATTTTTGTGATTTACAACTTGGCTATTGACTGTATGCTTTTATACTAAGCTTTCATATTCTTACGCGTCACTAATTTCAACTCTTTTCCCAAAACAGTACTTTTTGTGGATTTTGTTAAAGTATCCTCTTTTTGTCTTTCACAACCCGAGGTGAGTGCTTGCATTGCAGGAGAAAATTGTTTGAAAAAGGCTTAAATGCAGAATGGCCTGGGAGGAAAGGGGGAAGTCCATTTATTTGGGAAATCCAGGACAGTTCAGTGAATATGGGTGTATCAAATGTGAATAAACTGAAAATCGGTTTTGTTTACTGCGTAAAGTAAAGCTATTATGCAGGCAATTTTTCTCAGAAATATGGAATCTATCTCGGCCGGGCAACAAGGAGGGAGACAAAACCTATCGCATAACAGCTTTCTATTTTCGTGTGCCTGGCACAAGCGAGTGTGCGAGTCCATCCATACCATACGAAAGCTTTTTCCGTGTATTCTTGTCATTATGGAGCTCTGACAATAATACGTGCTTGTTCAAGGGTGTGTTTTCTCCATATGGCATCAAAGTAATATTGTGTACATATGCCTTGCATTCTAAAAGCTCGTGGTTTCATATATGCATGCATATCGGATACTAATCGACCTCGATCCGGATATAATCAGCAAAACCCGAAACTTAAGTAGGATGGGTGTTCAATGATTTCCAGATTTCAGACAAACGATGAACCGTCCTATATTCTTTGTTGTTTTGGTCGAATCATTTTGAGTCATTTTAAAAAATCCGAACACTAAGCAAGCGTTCCACCTCATTTATATTCTTCCCATGGGTCAAAAATGCATGATTTATTGAGATACTGAAAATCACAAAAACTGAAGAATCGTTTCTGAACTTTTTTTTATAATTTTTGTAATCTCTTAAAATGTTTGTTTCTGTCTAAAGCTCCATAAAGGGATGTATAATCCGTCAAAGGATTTTTATTTTGTATGCCAAAAATACACAACATGTGGTATTTTTCTACTATTTTCCATAAGAGTTGTAATCGCAGCAAAATAGCTATTTTCTCCTATAACAATCACAACACTTTCCCTTTCGTTTTATCCTAAAAATATAAATCGAATGTCCCAAAAAAGCCAGCCTTTGTATTTATTGGAAAAACAGTCTGATGCTCGATGAAAGATTAAAGTATCCAAGTTGGACAATAAAGCATCAGCTTACACCTCATATCATAAATCGATTTTTCTATTTACTTTCTTCACAAAAACTCTCCTTTGTAGTTCCATTTCATGAGTCTGCTAAATAGGTACCTAAGCGTACGTTGCACCGCAATGCTATTTTTATTTATCGATATTACCATAATATAGCCACAACCTTTAAAGAATACGAGATGAGAGATAGTTTTGTTGATAATAATTAGAGTATACACAAAAGACCCAGACATATCATACATTGTTAAGTGTCAATGATTTGACAAGTGGTTGAATTTGAATATCGTACGTGTTCATATCTGATTCATTCGAAATGCTCATCAGATCGCAAGCAAGTGAATCTATATAAAGCATATACAAAGAGCACCAGCACCACTACCTAAAGAAAAAAAAGTGTTATTCAAAACGCCGGTGATGCTCACAGTTTAAAAATGGCGATACGATAGAAGAACCGCGGAAAGTGACCACTTGCAATTTTTATTTTGCTAGCATGAACCTTATTACATGTTATGATTAATAATAATTTTATCTTTTGGCATGTGAGCTAGATTGAACTAGATAAAAAACTGTTACTTTCATTTGCACAATAACAGAGTGTAAATAGAGCATACTGAGAAAAAAAAATACATTTATAGACCTTAAGTGGCTTGCGTTGCGTGTATGTATATGGAATATAGTATGTAAAAATTAAGTGCAATACGGACACAAACAAAAAAAAGTATGGCAGATTTTCAGTCTTGTCTGAACAAATCAGTAACTGTATCGATACAAATCATCATCATCATGCACATATAGAGAGAATTAAAGTATAAAAACGAAATTAGATTGTGATCGGGTCATCATCATCGAAAGTGTGAAAATGAAAATAACAATAAGATTGATCATCATTATCGCCATCATCGAAGAACGTAATTTAGACACTTACAAAAAGACCTTAGTCAATACCACCGCCGTTTTTTCTTCTTTTGAAATTCATGATTATGATTATGCTTAATGGTAACGTTAGAAGGAAACATGGTTAAAAATATTATTTGTTGTATACACCCAAAAAAAATTGACCATGCATGAAAAACACTCTTCTGACGTATTTTATTTTGGATCGCGTACTGTGCGGTCATCAGCTCAACAATCACGAGACCCGATTGGACTATGAATTATTTATTGCATTCTTTTGTTGTTTTCTTTTTTTTTCTTTAAAAAATAAAAATTCACTAAAAGTGACATGTCACAATGTCTGCTACTTCTGCTCTAAATCCTGTGTAATTCAAGTTTGTCAAATAGAATGAATGCAACTGTATATTTTAGTACAATAATTTATTTACATTCTGAAATTCTTTTCACGATATTCATATGGGTTTTCTCACGTTTTTTATTCTTCTGCCAACATTTCTCTCAATAAAAAGTTAAAACTGTTTTTTTTTCTAGATGTACTTATGAAGTATCTATTTTTGTGATATAAATGTATATTTTTTTTTTGCTATAACGCATCTTGCGGATTTGAGATGAATCCTTTCATTTTTTAAAACATAAATTAATTTTTTCCTTATTTTTGACAAGTGCCACCTGCTGAAGTCCCTTAATTTGCATGTACGGTACACGGCATTGTTCTCTTGTTGTACAAAAACATATGTTAGCGAACCGGTTTTAAAATTCTTAATGCAGCTACTGCACTGAGTTTGGCAAAACGATTTTAAGAGAGTTAACTTGCGATTCAACTAGGTGTGTACAATGTTGCATTTTACTTTTTTAACAACTTTTGTGGAGGTTAAATCGATATAAAAAGCCTTAATTTTAGTCTGGTCTCAAAAACATGGAGATTAAATTTTACGCATATTAATTCTAATCATGGCTACGTCAAATGATATTTTAAAAGCTTCATTTGAACAGTTATGGTGTGACGTGTTTGTGTGGCCCAAGGAACACGATTCGCTTTACTCCCATGTAAATTGACACTTAATTTGTGTAACTTGGTTAAAGGTACCGCTCATTAAAACGTACTGTGAAAATATTTACTAATAATTGGATGACGCATATATTGCATTTCCTTGAAAATTAACTGCCATAACCCTTTTCAGCTTGCCATAGTTCTGTAATTTGTAAATGTTGCAGAAAACGTGAATAATATTTTGGTTTGGAAGGTTTCAGGTGTACAAAAAAATCGTGAACGCCCCTACCCAAAGAAGTTGTAAAAATATTGTGGCGTGGCCATCATTTTTAGAAAATACTTGCATTTCACACCAACGCTCTTTAGAAATTCATTAATTGTCATTACCCACGTCAATATCTGGGTGATTAATCATCATCCCAGACTTCACTTCCCAATCTTGAATGCTAATCAAAGAATGACAGTTGCGATGCTTATTGATTGAGCATTAATAATACATTTTTTTAGGCAACTGAAGAGTGAGTATCGATTGGTTTTTAAAATTTTGAAGTACCAGTTACTCATCATCACACACAATGTGCAAAAATGTTTTAAGGGAAGGATCCAAGCAATAATCAGCCAGTTAATGAAAAAAATGTTAATTAATCCTTAATGAAGCAGGCACAAACATAAACGTGATCCAAGTATAGTCAACAGAGTACTTGTGTTCTCTGTCTGTTATTTTCAAACAAACAAAAAACCTTGTTGTGCTGCAAATTTACAATAGTGCAATAGGGAATGAAAGTAGAAGTGAGCATTTTAATGCAGTTGCCTGCACCATACACTGCGATTCGATGTGCAATCATGCCAGTGATAGTGGATTAGTTGGCTTTGATTAGGGTGAAGATGTGTCCTATGACACTGTAGTGTACGTTCTAAACAAGCTTTATAATAACACCACCACATCGTCATAAATGCGTACCGTGCCTTTAAACGGGTTAGTGTTCAATCGCAGTCTCGTATACTCATTGTCAGTTTGTCCCAAAATGTCAGTGGTTTGGTTTCCTATTGGGTTACGCTTGTGGTGGTCAAGCAAGATTTCTTATCATGATTAGTGTAATAGTAATAACATGCCAAAACCAATTAGCTGATTTACCTCAGCCAGCAGCAGTTCATTGGGTACTATAATGGCTTAATGTAACCAGACACTAGTTAATAAAACATACCATAATGCACATTTTAAGTATGATCATCATCATAATTTTTGAAAATGCATAATTATATGTACACAGCGACAAATAGATCTCTTATACTTGCCATTTATTGCTCAATTTATCGTTAAAAAATTGTTGGACAAAAGACAAATCCCAAAAGATACCAATTTTTTGAGATTACTCACATTCTATTTCTTGGCACACACTAATAATAAATAAGCAGGCTGATATGATCACTCATTTCAATAATTTATTTTATCTTCAAGCTGTATTTAACGATAATGGTGAAAGGAATATTTGCCGTAGTGCCAATAAATTTACTCAAAGAAGTATTGAAGTGGTGATTGCTTAAACGATAAATAGAAAGGAGAAGAAGCAGATAAACAGAATTACGTTTGATGACTAACGATAATGAATTAAACAGAGGCTTTGTCATGAAAGCCAGTTTTTACATGGCGGTTTCTGTTTTATTAATAAAAAATAGCTCCAAGTAGAGAAACAAATATAAATTACTATTTATTTCCGAGTTTTATGTTTAGATGTTATCTAATTCTAGTTTTAGACAAGGGAAAACATAATTAATGTGCAATGAATGAAGTGATTTTTTAGTAAATTTGACAATGCAGTGTTTTTTATTTATTTATGGGCAATTATGTACATAAAGAATGACATGGCTATACACTCATTTTCACTGCAATGCAGTGCCTGTCCTGTTAAATTTTTGTGTATTTCAAATTTCAAATATTTTTATGGGAAACTCCAAGGGTGTTTTATAGTAGACCTACACGTGTCATCACGATGTAAGTATAATAATGATGTCCGCGCAGTATATTGTTGGGCATTTTTTCATCAGCTTGATTAGACACGTAACCCTTTTTTACAGTTACTTAAATCACCAATAAAACTCCTCGTAAACATAAATAGCTGTAATTGTACACATATACTTCTTTCCTCACACAGTCAATTCTTAAACCAAAATGTAGTGGCACGATAAAAGATGAATGTATTCAACGAGTTGTCATCATTATGCTTATTTGGTGAATAGAATACGTACTTTACTTTCTATGGCATAAAAACTGAAAACCATGTGGTAAGGTAAAGTGGCAACTAACTCAGCAGCAGAGTAAAATAACGTTGGACAAAGAGTTTTCTGCATTTTTACAGTTTCAAATATTTTGTAACTTATGTCAAAAAAAAGTTTTGATGATGGAGTGAGTGAGTGTTACATGCAATGCAAGATATATAGCAATACTGGGACACGCAACAGTCATGAAGTAATTTAGATGAATGAATGGGAAGAAGAGGCGCAAATTGAGTTTGAGTACGTCTTATTTATCATGAGATGTGTTCCTTATAATCGTTCATCGCTAAAGCACAAGCGAGAAAACACTGATGATTCCGGAAGTAATTCCTCTCGTTGTAATTGATGAGACTGATGAAAAGTGTCATTTTATCTAAAATTTTGTTATAGAGGGAAGTTCATTCCAAGTACTTGCTCTACAATATAAGCGTATCATTATATATAGTAAGCATTAACATAATATATTAACCAGTGTTGGCAACTGAAGAAGTAAATATTTCAAACAATCAGAAAATAGGGGAAATTTAGTTTCAACTTCCAAGAAAGAAATTCATAATTTATTATTTAAAATTCCTTTATTTCAATCCACACTAGTTTTTCTGTTTGACAATGTGCTGTTTTTCATTTCCTCAAGCAAAGAGCTGTTTAATCGCAACTATTTGTGCTTATATTAAGTTACGTTTGAACATTTCCTTTTACAAAAGCTTAGAACTTATGTTTACTCTTACAGACAACAGAAAAGTTGTGGTAAAATACTATTCGGTAAGATTTATTTCAATTCCTAGTATGAAAGTGTGAAATCAAACTTGCGTTTACTTATCAAAAGGTTTCGTACACGTACGCGTTTGCATTAGATGTTAGATATTGTATAAAACCTCAAATGTGGAAACTTAATTTTTAAAGAAGAGAAAAATACCCATAAAAAATCGTAAGAAACGCAATTTTAATTTTTTCAATTTCATTCAACCTCATCTTACCTTTTGCGCACCTTGCATAATGTGTTATGTATACGCATGAAGCTACATTCGCAATCCAATCGTCGTAATCGATAATTTTTTAAGGATTCATAACCAAGAATTTTTGCACGCTTTATTATATATGATTTTACACATTACGCTTTTATGAGTTATTGGAAGTTGTAATAACTTTCATTGAATTCTTGTTATTTATTTTGATTGTTAGGAATTGAAATCGATTCTTGTTATTTGAACTGAAGGTCACAGAGAAGGCTGTACGGTTGACTTGGTGGTGTATGTGATTTTTGAACAAATTCTTTGTGGTTTGATTCGACAGAAAAGATAAAATATGAGAATTAACAGTAATAAATGGGAAAAAAGAGTGAAAATTTGGGATTTTTTTTCTTTTTGAAATGTTCATGCCTTCCTGATTCTGTTAATTAAGCAAAATTCATTAACAGTTTCAATATGGCTTTATTATAACTTTTTATGATTTTCTATCATTTTTTATGTGAAAACATTTACATACAGGATTGCATTGCACCTCCTTTTATGCGTCATATTTTTTGTGAAGTTACAATTTATTGAGATTACCATTGAAAAAAAACATGAACGAATGAATGAACTTGAAGTGAAATGTTTAATCGTTACATGGTTCATTAGACATTTATATTAAATGTTTTCTGAATTGATTTTTATTTAATTTTTTACCCCCACAGATGCACTTGAAGTCACAAAATGCATCCACTTGAAAGTAAATCTGTGTAGCAATAACGAAATCCAATTTTAACATTATCTTCTGGTTCAATGATTGACATTAATCCCAGTAGTCCCAACAGCATTTTTGGTGGCGACTAATCAGCCACTGAAATGCAAATGCACTGATATTTAAACATATGCACGCAAATATAGTGCATTGCACTGATACAAAATAGGTATTAATGTCGATTACGTGTTTAATGTTGATACCCTCATCACACACCACTTTAAGTTCTTTATCTAGTGTTTGCCTAAGCATTATGTACACACAAAACAGCTCATATGCCACAAAAACTATATGCATGATTATGATTAAATGCGGAATCTCTAATTTTCACTCAAGAAGACATCATTTCATCATCAAAGTTGTTGAATGTGTAGTGGTAGTTGATGTAACATGTCATGGCCACTTTACTTTTGAAGAGTTTCTGGATGACTGACTGGGTGAGTGTGTGTTGTGTGTGACAACACACAATAAAATGACACTTGATATGGCAGTTGCATTCGTTCACCCCGTTTTTGCGTCTCTCTCACTTCTTTAATAAAAATGCTATTACGTACATACGCTAGGCGTACGTTGCACACAAAGTTTTCCTGAAAAGACTCATTTTTATAAATGAAACCGGGGAATTATGGAGTTGATCGATGGACGTGATTTGATGTACTCTCGTCTTCAACCGCATTCAAACTCCTCCGCTTCAATTTTCCTCAGAAAGCTCTCGTTTTTGATACTTTTAGAAAAAGTGCAATGACATGTTGATGTACAGCAAATTATACTTCTCTATGTGCTCATTTTTGTGTTGAATTGATCTACGTCAAAAGAGAAAAAGTAGATTATGTAACTTTTCCACTAAAATCCCGTGTGATACGTTATTATTATGTAACTTCAGATTTTGAATATTTTAGATCATTCGTGCGAGCCAGACAGAAGATCATAATAAATACGATGGCTTATATTACACTACTACAAGCTACATAAATTCACTCACGGGTTTTGGTGATTATGATAAATACACACTGAGTGAGCGGATAACTGCAAGACGTGCTAATAAAAAGTAAATATGTGCAAGGGGATCAAATGACATAATGCTGATACTGAACTGATGATGGATGCTGTATTCTCTGATTTTGGTTTGTTTGAAACGTGCACATCATGTACTACCACACACCACACCGGTGTTGTGTAAAAAATTCCATACATGTATGCATGCCATAAAATCCTACAAGCCGACAACTCGAATTCATTTGAATTTCTAGCGACCAATACAAGTTTCATGTAATTCCACCCGTACAATTTTTAAATATGCTTCAGGAACTCTTTTTTGTTGTTGATTATGACGATATTGTTGTGATGCATTTTTTATTACTGTAATGCCCTATTTTAGTCTCTGTTGAATGTGACCCTATTCACAATCACAATTGTGAGCATCCTTCCTACTTGCTGAAAAGGAATAAAGGTTGTTGAGCGAGTGAATTGTATCGTTGCAATGCGCAGTGCAATAATGGTGACATAACGTATACGAGGAGAATCGGGTTTGAAGTGAGCGAGTATCAACAAGAGACCATCATTTTCATGAGTGGAATGCCAAATATATATAATCCAAATAAGAATATCGGCAGCTGTTTCAAAATAGGAGTAAACTTACCTTAGCATTAGGATTTTTTAACTTTCAGGACAAATCTGGTACTGGAAACCTTGATATGATTACATGCATGTAATCATATCAAGGTTTCCAGTACCAGATTTGTC
>JAQIWN010001717.1:0-18996 GCA_034699025.1 Entomobrya cf. arborea Gr-Col-00668
ATTTAAAGTCGTCATCATTATATTCTTTTGGATCATTTCAGCTACGTCCTTATGATCGCTTTTACAGCGGGTTTATTGCTGTTAGATATATTCCAAAAAAAAAGTTTTTTTTTTCCTTGGTGAAGCAGTAGTGTTACCAACGAACGATGTCATGTACGTAGAGTACGTACTTCAGCAAAGGTTTACTTTCAATACAGGGCCAGGGTTCAGTGCAAAAAAGATATGGTGGCATAGTCGTAGTCGTTTGTGTAGTTATATATAATCCTGATCTAGTAATAAGCAATTGCTGCTCACTACTTCTTACTAGGAAGCGGAGTGAGAGAGCTTAACAAGATTCCATACGATATTATTCAACTCAAGTAAGTCTTCTTTTTTTCTCCACATCCTCTAACTGAACAAGCAAAGATATATTTCACAGTGTTCTCTCCTGTTATTATATTATCTAAAGACTGAAGCTTACTTGTTCACTTGGCGGTATTAGTCAAGCTCAATAATAGCTTGTGATTGGATAGGATATCAATATCGTAAACGAGCTTGGAGAAAAATGACTGAACTTAATACTTCAATAGTCGGTTAGCTTATAAAAGAGGCCTTGGGAAGCTAAAGGAAATAAATGACGTGTAAGTACTTATTGTGGTCTTGGCGAACAAAGTTGAATGCATATGAATGTCGAAAATTGGAGCCGGGATGGAGTTATTGGTGATATTTGGGCAACGACTAGGTTTTCAGCTAACTGTACTGTCTACAACATGACAGTTCCCCATTGGCTCGGATCACATTACCTATTTGCAGCAGCTACCTAGTCACCTACCGACTAACCGATGGTCGAGATGCTTTTGTTATTCAAGCTAGCATTCATTCAACGCATATCACTAACAGTTCTGTTAGATATTTCTCAGTTTCTTTCGTCTTACAAAATGTTGTTTTTGTCGATCTCAATGAAATATTTGCAGTGTAGCAAAGAAATAACAAATATACAACAGGCAATCCCAATGAATGAGACATGACATAAGATTGCTGAAAATACCAATATAATATGTGTATATTATATACCAATCTGTAGTAGCAGTAGCTTGTAAGAAACAACATCTACTTAATGGCAATTTTTGGATTTATTTAAGATATTTAGTTTAGTTTGCTTGCGCTAAGTTTGGATATGGATATAAATAAATATTTACCTTAAAAATAAACATGTGTGAGATTTTATTGATTTCTTCGAGTTGTTTAAAATAATGATGCGGTTTTTGAAGTTGATTGTTACCTATACAATGATAAGAAACACCAATTTAAATACTCCCTTTTTCTATGGACTGTTATAAATATTTTTGATTTTACTGCTTACAGTGGAAGAGAAGGAATTTCGAGTTTTCCAATAGCCAAAATACTTGTCAAGTAAACACAGAGTTTGTCTAGTGGCTAAACATGTACTCATAGAAAGTCAGTCAAGATGAAAGTCCTTATATAGCTCTATTCATGCTGGATATTAAATGATTACAAGTAGGCATTATCATTACAATTGGTCATGTAAGTTCCGAAGTAAAAGGAGCAATGCAAAATAACGTTTTTCACTTCTACTGCAAGTAGCATAGTGGCATCAAGAGCCAAGTGAAAGTTTGTGTGGAATGGAATGAATACCAGGAAAAGTATGAAAACTTTTTTGGTGAACGATAAATGAAGTAATTGCGATCACTTCAAAGTTGGAAAGGAATTCGTTTCGTGTTCGCTCCATCTACATTTGATATTATTATCGTCATCATGATCAATGCTATCAAGGATCAAGAGAAGTGCATAAGAGGAGGGGAGGACAGAATGGAATGCAGTCTACACTGAATAGCTCTTTTGGCTGCATTCTTACACGGTTTGCACGAAACCATATGTGAACCGATGCAGAGAAATATAGAGATGACTTAGTTTGAGTAGTGGAGAATGGTAGTAGGTAATGATGGTCGATTGGGAACGTTGAGATATTACTTTGGATAAATTCATACTATCTCCAAAAATACATGCACAATGTCGAAATAAAACTCGTCAGTATGAAGCTACTTTTGGCAGCAGAACACACTAATTCATATGAAAGGAAATGTATAGCGGCCAAAAGAACGGTGTGTAGCTGCACTGGTGCTATGCTGTCCATAGTCCATACTGACAAACCATTAAAGTAGAAGAGCAATAGTAGAGAAATGCTCTAAAATATAACATTCTGTTCATTCCAGTTCTACAATCAACATACTAGAAGCAATTAGATGTCCTTTATAAAATGGATAATATGCTTCCCATTCAACTGCGAACGATTTATTTATCCTCCATGAAAAGCGCAATGAAAGGAAATAACTGGAGTTCCCTGATTTACTAAATTACAACTACAGAGACATGCCTACCTACACATATTATACTTTTCCTACTACGATAATCTGTAGTATTCAATGAAGAAAGGAAGCTTTAAATATTGTTTTCCTAAAGATGTATTACTGCTTTGACAGCAACTTTAGAACTATTAGCACAGCAACTGTCTGATGCACAAACTAAAATGTCTGCTCAAATTAATATGAGTATATTCACATGTACCTATTTTGTTGGACGAGAGGTTATGTTTTATGACACTCAATTTTAGATTAAGCAATTTAAGTGCCATCAACTTTCCCCAATTAACAGACCATGACACTACATGTTGTATTAAAACCGAAATGTGTGTGCTAAGTGCTTACTATTCATGTATAGGTATATATGTTGTGTCGTTGTTTAACGGTTCTTTATTGATAAAAATCAATGTGATAAAAAACAAAAAATAGGATGTAAAATTATGGCTACCCCTTTTTTAAAGAAGGCAATGTAACAGCAAGCTTGTTGAGTGGTTGTTGATGAAACACATTCATTGAACGCTGCCACTTTCGCAGCTCTCTTCTTCATTTCATCGTCTTGTGCTTCTCTTCCCACCGTCCATTACTCTTTGCTACAACTGCATGAGAACGTATAATGGTTCTTGTTTGACTAATGCCAGAAAAAAACAGTAATAAATCCTTAACGGCCCCAGCGATCTCATCAAGATTGGCAGGACAATATGTAGAGAGTTGATAGGAACAGGAAGACTAAAATATATTTCCATTAACAACTTTTCCTCTTCAGCTTTTCTTTATGGACGGTGATGGTGGTGGTGTGTGAAACTAAGTAGTACACCAGACAGTCTCTCTGCATATCTGTACAACACTCACTATTTTCTATTGATTTCACAGTTCTCTTTTTTCTCTCTAGTTCTCTTGTGAAATATGGTTTGCTCCACATGAGACGAACAAATAGCTTGGAGGGTCCTCAATCGTCCATATCTTCACTTTCACGGGAGCAGAGTCTCTAAAAACTGAATACTTATAAACTCCACATTCGAAAGTAATAACGAGTAAAACGATGGGCAAGCAAGGAAGTACAATAATATCATATCTATAGAACTGTAGGAGTATAATCGGTGAAGTGGCTTATAAAAAAGAAAACGAAGCATATTAGAAAACGGTGGTACATCCTCCAGTATTTTTATACGTAACTAACAAAGATAATAACGATGCGGCAGGATGGGTAATGGCAGTGGTAGTGCGAGTGGTACTGGGGATGTTGGTGTGGCAAAGACAATTTAGATAGTAGAAGAGTCTCTCTTTCGCTTGACAACATTCCACACTTACTACAGTACTTATTCTTACGGTATCGTCAACGACAGTAGTGTATAAGCACCTTATGTGTGTATTCCATTCGCTTCACGTAAGCAAAAAGAGAGTGGGCACATGAAGGGGAAAAAATATACGGAGACAGAGAAATGTTATGTGGTGGATGTATGTTTCTTGTCCAGCTGAAGAGGCATTACTGTGAAGTGATATAGCACTTGGATGTAACTTCTCATGACTTTTCTCTCTGTCCTGCCTACTTCACCATCGCCAAAATAAGGCCTCAACGAGAGGACATAATATCCTTCATATGGCTCCACATATCCGGTTGGCAAGCGGAACGATAAGAAAAAAAGGAATCAACAACTAAACTACCTTTTCTACTTCCACTTTCTATTTTTCGCTCCGTCTACTCATTCCAGTAACGTGAATACTTCAATTCATTCATTGGAATAGAATACTCGTTTCCAATCTTTTCAGTTCAAGGAGACCATTTAACTGCAAAGTACTCCGATACGATGTGGTTGAGACAAAAACGTGCTGTTGAACTACTACCAATATTGTATTTAGGTAAAAATAAGTGTATTATCGCACGAATCGCCCCAGCGAATATAAAGTGTAGTGTATAACGTCTTTATACTCTTTGCTGACGTTCATTCTTTCATGTAGGACGTGAATTAGTGGCGATTTTTTTAAAAACATTTGAGGAAACTATCTGTCTCGCCTTTGTCCCTTGTCCACTTTCCCATTGTTCTGCCGAAGTATTTTGGTACTATTTTTTTTCTTTCTATTTTTTCTGATCAAAGGCCAAAATAGTATATCATGGCACAATTTTCCTATAAAATAGCCCACACAAACACAGGACCAGACCACGTAGACCTTTCTTCTGTCCGTAGTCTTCTAATAGATGGAAGAGAAAGCATGCCAACAAACATATACAACACACATTTAATTCCATAAAGTCAGCCTTTTCCTTGTACGTTTTTTCTCTCTCGATTCTTTTTATCAGTATGAGTACAAAACTCAAAGTGTATAACGTGTCTACTAAATATTTTGATAGGAGAAATGATTCCTGTATAGGTATCTTGTGTACATACCACGAATTGAACAAATGAAAAAAAACTGAAGGCATCTGGGTACATGTAGATAGTAGATAGAAAAGCGACAGGAGGAGGATGGTCAAATAATTACATTTAATTTTGGTCAACATTTTTTTCAAAGTAAGACATTCTTCACTTGAGTTGCTTGTCAGGGAAAAGTTAAGTAATATGGGCGAGTGAAAGGTCCATTTTTATGTCTTAAAAATTCGTTCAACACTCTCGTTCTGGTAACTGTATTTTTTGTGTGACTTTCCCTGAGGTTCTCTTGTTATCTTGCCGAGTGTTCTTCACTGTCCGCATGCCTCTTATGTAATGTCTTGTATGTACGTTTCACTTTCTCCTTCCTATTACCACCCTCAGTCCTGTCAATACATTTGGCAGAAGAACAATTTTAAGTACAATGTGATGTAAATGCATTTAGTTTCTTTTAGGGATGATAACGTTGTTACGTCAATTTAAGTTTTGCTCTTGAACCGAAAACTACAACGCAGTTGTATGGTATGTGCTCTTGGCTCTTGCAACAGATAAATAGATATATAGACATTTAAGCTCCAACGTCCTATTTTGTTATACGTATTTTTGTATAAAATGTATTTTTACTTGTTTAAAAAAGGAAATGTATATATTTTTGAAGAAAATGGTTAGATGTTTTTGCTAAATGTGAAGCTATCTGTAAGTGCGAATGTTATGGGGCTGATTCATATTGTACATCTGCGTTCTCTAGTAGCATAATTGCCACTAAGTTTACTAGTGTCATCTTACCTTAGATGGGAAATCCTTATCTATATACCATCAAACTACTATACAAATACACTAATATAAGATAGATAGTGAGTATTGGGTCGGTCTTCGGTCTTGTAGCACCCTGCCTACTCCAAGCAGTTTCAGTGGTCAGCTTCAGTCGCACACTTGTTCATGAGAAGGAGAAAAAGTGGGAAATCGAAAAGAAAAGCTTTCTAATAATATCAGACACCAGCAACGCACACTTTTTGTCTTGAACTTCTCACTTCTTCCCTCAGAGCAGCAAAAGAAGCAGTAAAAACCTAGCAGAAAAATAGAGAGAAGTAGCTCAAGCGTGTCTAACCGTCGCTTGAAACATATAGTGAACTTCGGGACGGTTCATTCATCTCCAACTAGCTCAAGGAAAAAATAAAAAAGGTATACTACAGGAAAGGATGATAAATCCATATATGCATGATGCTCGATATTATATCATGTATGTATGTGTTCACTTTATCAGAAAAGAGGATGAAAATCATATCGGACGTTTGGAGGAGTGTATGGATTTTCACCCAATAGTTTACTAAATGTCAGTTTAGCTTAGGAAAAGATACGATGCACAGGAGAAAATATACATTTTTATAAAGTTTACTACTTTATAGAATATTATTTTTTTTAAATACCTAATTGGAATATATGTACTCTTTTTGGTCGCCTTCCACAATTGTGATAAGCAGACGTTACTGTTTGCAGTACCTTTTAGAGATATGTTTTGACTTTACTTTCTCTGGTATCTATTTTCTCATGTAATGGTACTTTGCCTCGGTTGTTTGAACTTGACTATTAGCTCTTGAATCGGTGAAGGACAACAAACGTAAACGTAAAGAAATGAAGATACCAGCGTACGTTATAGGTACGTTAAAACAATAAACTGAGCGTTTTGATAAATATAACAAACAATGTTACATCTTTGATCTTCACAAAGAGTCAGACGTAAGGGCTATGAACACCGTTGATAGTTGAAAAGCTTTGCAACATACTAATGTATATGTAGTCAAATTATAACTTTCACATTTTGCACCACATCAGTGTTGGCCACACGCGCACGATAGTCCATCGTTTTCTTTTCTAGTTAGCTTTTTTGAGCTTGAAAAATGAGCCAAACTGTCAGCTTACCCAACTGTCTTAGAAAAACCTTGGAAAATGCTGGGCATCTGAGGACTTTGAACTGCGTCCACTACCTCAACTATTTCTCCATCCGCTGTAGATTTCAATGTTTCGTACATTCTTTACCGAAAATGCCCGCCAACTTGCTCTTAGTGCATTCGCCCTTTGTGGATGGAAATATACTATCATTATTGTTATAAATTTTATTTCTAACACGGATGATTACTTTCTCGTTGATATATAAGCTACCCATAAGTATATGTACACAGTTAATAAGCCGTATAACACAAAAAAAGGAAAGCGTCTCAGCCTCGGTCACGAAAAGATTTGAGTCCAGTCTCATGGCAGCTCATGCTGTGCTTCCTCTCATTCGCTTTGTTAGAAACATTGTTTTTACGTTGATGCAAAAATCTTGTTAGTCTGTATCATTGCCACTAGGATGATTTCTTTATTGTAGCAGAGGTGGTTATATATTTTCCCTTCAAGAAACTTAAAGTAAGGAGAATTTAGTGTAGTGGGATGAAAATTTTATCAGAATTTAATACGATTCTATTTTAGAATAAGTAGCAAATGAAGAAAGAATTACAAGCCAAAAGTTTCATATGGGGAGAAATCCTCTGTGGGAGCACTTCTAAGGAGCTTTTGCAAATAAACTATATTTTGCAATCCTCTGACATTAACACTGTGCTGTATAGTGAAATCAGTGGTATAAATATGTTCATATATTATGTACATCGACTACATGTTGCATAAGGGAACCGAATAAATCAATACTGCATACTGCAACCGTTTTTATTGTTGGTTTCACGTTCTCATATACGAATAACATTGAAGAAAGGAAAATTATGTTGTTTGGAGCGGGAAGTAGGACTTGGAGAAAGTAAAAAGTGAAAGCATATCGTTTGCAATGATTCCCGATTTGGTTGGACGTGTTATGCACCAGGAATGAATAAAAGCTCGTTCTTTCAAGCACACGCAGCATGTAAGCTGTCATTTGATTTAGACGAGAACCAGCCACTCAACTAGTGGAAAGAATGCAATTTGTCATCAATAAAAGTTTGTGACGGCTTAGAGAAGGAAGGTGATATTCAAACCTTATTGTATATGTCTATTATGTACATATATGTATTTTCAGTTTATGCCTTCTTTTTTATGGTAAATGGAAAGAAAGGTTTTTACGAATGCATGTATTCTGTACAAATCGATATAAATCATGTACCTATCTATCTAGGTACGCATGATGAATTGAAATTTTTGCTGGGATAAGTGGCAGGCGTTTCGACTACTTTCAGTGAAATTGTTCTGTCTGTCTGCAAGATAACTTTTATTTCTCAACCAAGTCAAGTGCAATTTTCTGAATAGTAGGAATTTCAGATTTTGGATTTCTACTACTGCACTGTAGGGCCTATACTAAAGCATGGCTGCTTAAACTGTTTTATAAACCCTGAAATTCACAGAGTATTTGCAATTTTAATTTTTAAAATCAATGTTCGCTACTTAAGTACACTACGTCAAACAAAATTTTTATCTACGCAATGAAGTTGGAAACATGGAGTTGCTAACATATTCAGATTGTTGTTTGTTTTTTCTAACTTTCTGGTACAAAAACATGAGTTTTTGCTTTGTCTTGGCCATTGGTGCGAATACTCTCGGAATGAAGAAAACACCCAATTCCCAAAAGCGTTACACTTTTATTTGTGCTTCAGTGGTTTGACTGTTACGTTATTATTGGCGTTACTCTGACTGCTTGCTTACGAGTTCTCCTCGTTTAGATTGTTTCTCTCTGGCTGTTTCTCTTTTCGTGCTCCATTGATGGTAATGCCCAAACTCAACTCGCGGCAAATCCAGGAAAGACCTATCTATCTCTCTCTTCTTTTATTTATCTAAAAGAATAATTGCGTGAAGAATCAGTACCACATTAGATTGATCGCAACACTATTTCATATAGATGTACAAATATCTCTATAGAGGTATCTTTCATAGAAAATATAGAGATTTAAACGAAAGAAACTATTATCTACTAACCAATATGCAATAACCAAGAGAAAATTGCAATATCCCGATTCTATGTAGTTCACGTCAGTGTAGCAATAGTAATAATAAGGTAATTTTCATGGAAGACCGAAAAATTCATGCACAGTAAATTTTCTCCCACTTCTCACCCAAATTCGTTTGATGCTGCAAACTCAAATCGGAAAATTGGAATGACTTTCAGATTCAAATGAAGCTGTATATTTCAGAAAAAATACTTTATTGTGTATACCTACTATATGCAACATTAGAAGCTGCTACAAATGTAGACAAAATGGCTTGCGATATTTTGTTTTGCCGTATGGAATGGTCTACTTATATTTGTGAAATGGGCTATAAATGTACATACACTATCGTATAATATGTATGCCCGCAAATACTATAAGATCTGTTCAATTTTTGAAAAAAAGAAAATCGAATTGGTAGGATAGCGTTGGCTAGGACTTTTGTGGCTTTAGCTTTGGTAGAAAATTATCGCTTTATATTTGCAACTGACTGACTGACGGGATGTACATACATTCATACATAGCTACAAGACCATAAAGCCATTTTCATCTTACTCTCCAGTGCTACTTTTTTGCTGATGCTGTATTTTAAACTGCGTGGGATACTATTTTCGAATTGCTCAGGAAATGTTTTATTGTTTCAGAGCCTGTGGTAAAATTGAAGATTACTACTATTACCACTGCACTGCTACTATTATCGAACCATCCAAAACTACCACACATTGTGTTATGGGCTCATTCCATGGTTCTTTTCCACTTTCTCTAATTCATTCTTTCTCTGACTTGGAGGACTTTTACAGTACATTTGCTCAATGTTGAATTTATGAAAACGTGCTTTCTTCACAATTCAAAGAGTCGTATAAAGTGGCCACATTACAGTTTCTTCGGCTGTATGTATCTACACTTACTTTACTACCTTTTGGTTAGTACAATAGCTACGTTTATACATGTTCCATTACTTCTCCAACTCCAACCATTTCGCTGTTTGTCATTTTTCTTATACTTTAGAAGCGATTTCGAATTTCCTTTTACACTTGACGACTATATAATACTACATTTCAGTTAGATTGAGATTACAATTTGGACATTTCATAAAAACTATCAAAACGAGTAAAAACGAAGGAATGGAGCTGCAGGGTACTGTTGTTAGTTTTAAGTGAATTGAAGGCTTATTTCATTTACAGTTATGCAAAGTCATATCTCTACTAACACATACTATACAATGTGCCGACATCACACTTATTATTACTGTCATAATACATAATAGCTTTTCCATAATAATAACCAGAGGCAATATAAATGCATGAGATTAATTATTGTTTTCTATCCAATTCCTGTCCCTGTTTTTTACTGCAATTTCCCGTTTCCTTTTTCTGTACCACCACTACTGACAGCGCAACAATTTTCTTTCTTTCCTTTCTATGTACACAGTGTACAAGAAAATGCCTTTTTGCTGCCTCGACATTTCCATATCAAACTCACTCGACACTCATACTATCCAAACTGAAATGAAAATAAAATGAATAATAGGGGGAAACAGTAGTGGTAGGACACGGGAATCGATTATACTTGCCTTAGATTTCTACACGTAAGAGAAGTGGTATAATTGTAGCTGAGAGCTCATTCATGTAAGAATGGGAAGAGAGAGAGACAGAATGAGAGCAACAGTGAGAATAGAATTGTTTTCCAACTGATGTTATTACTATTGCATATTGCACCCGCAGTCACCAGGCTGGAAATGATTTCACCTCGGCTATGTACATTCATATTTTAGAAGCGAATGCTCATGTCATATGATATATTTTGTTATTATATAAGCGAGTTGTTTGTTGTCACATTACAGTTTGTCGAAAACGTAGGATTAAATTGCATGCAAGAAACCAATTTGAAACTTTAAGAAGTATGCATGAAGTTATAATGGCAATTATGTTTCTTCACATTCTGAATATAATTATATTATATTATGTTACCTTATAAAATGAAAAAAGAAAAGAAAGCAGTGCAGTGTGATATTAATTTGATTGCAGCATTTATTTATTCGCAAGTATGAGTAGAGGTTGAATGTTTGCAACTTGTAACCTTACTATTTTAATTGTACAATTTTATTTCACCTTAAATAGCTTATTGTATATTTTATGGATATGCTATGAAATATTGCTTAATTACTAATTATTTTTCGGGACTATTCTCTGGAGAAAGTTACGTAATTGCAATTGTGAAAGAACCTGCTCGGTTACACAGTTCTACGAAGTATTTTACACTTACAACTTACAGCACACAAAACTAGTTCGTTGACCAGCTAGTATTTATTATGAATCCAAAGTTTGGTTATTTATGCCATACGAAATTCTGAAATGGTCTCCAGCGTGCTTGAAAGCAAATATTTTTGTTGTGAAGTGTGTAAAATGCAATTGAGAAACTCGGTGGCAGTAGTAATTGCATTCTTGCAAACACCCTGTAGTATCAATTACGTAATTGGCATAATTTGTTTGCAAAATTTTATTTATTATTTTTGGATTTTAATTTGGCATACCCTGCGGTTGAATTCAATGAGTTTAAGCTTAAAATAGGCTACATGGATCAAAAAACTTACAGTTTACCTGCAAAGTGTCAGTATTGTATTCAGTTACAACAGATGAAAGTCCATTTTCTCTTCTAGTACTTTTCTTTATTCCACTCATTCGTATTCTCGTTGATGTAAAATGAACCCATCACACGTAACAGCAACATCGATATTCTTGAGAGCACCTGCTGTAAAATGGCAAGTTAATTAAGGCATATAACGGTTCCAACGACATTGGTCCATTCCATGCTATCGTTCTCCTCTAAAGCATGTTCTCCATACATCGCAATAACACGATAATAAAAAGAGTTGCGTCTACTTTCGGCTACATTATTATGCTTGTGACCGTGTCTCATTGTCGTGACGCGTCTTGTATAACAGAAACATTATTACTTGTATGTATTTTACTGCTTTTTACGACTACATACAAGCATATATGGGCCCTATTAAACAAGTAAAATAAAATGCCAATGACAAAAGTAAAGAACTCCTTGGCGTAGGAAAAAGGGAGTCATTTTCCCTGTAGTCATTTTTGGGCTTGCCTTGTATTTAACCTTTACACACAACCGTGAAAAAATGCAGTAGATACCATTGTATATTTAAAAAATAGAAAAATGTACCATCTCACAAGACTTCGTTCTCTTTATCTTGACTGGCTTTTGCTGTGCATCTGTAGTGTAGCAAAAAGGCAAAAACTCAAAGCTTTTACAACGGCAAGGTAGCGAGTACGTGGGTGACTTTTTCATATTCCACTCTTTCTGGTTTTTGTCTCTAGTCTTCTGTCGCATGAATAATTAACATGCTAAAAGCCATTGTACGGTGACTAGTTTGTATACATATTTACATAAATACAGAAACGTTACAGTACCAATGGGGAATTGAGTTGTGTTCCTGCGTTATTTTTAAAGATTGTTTTATACATACATTTGAAGCATTCTTATAGTCTGAACAGAATATTAGCTGATTCTTTAGTGGGTTACTTCCTGATCCTGCTAAAAAAAAATTCCTATGCGAATGAATACACCTCCTAACATGAGAACCGTAATATTTGGTAGTAGTAGGCGTAAATAAATACATAAACTTTAAATGTGAAAAACTGCATGGAAATGTACCTTGCTGTGTTGATGCGTAAAAGGGAAGCTAATTTATAAAATATTCACTTTTAAGGCCACCTTTTCGATTTTCACCGGCTCTCATGATTCACCCTGCCTGTTTTCCCGACCAAAAGCTTATTTGTCAAATTGCGCTGCATTATGTACCATGTTAAAACGTATGGCAAAGGTAGGACAACAAATTTCATTGCCATTTTCATCTTCCGGGTGCACTCACAGTGCCACCATTTTTCCGAGAGTATAGTCATGAAAACAGCACTACATTTTGCTGTCGCTTTGCATGCAACGCTTTTCAACTGCCAGAAAAGTATGGTTTAATTTGGCTAAAAATAATAATTATAACCAGCGGAGTGTATGATGTCGTTCTGCATTCCCTATAACGAATGGCTTGAAACAAAGTGATGATGATTGTGATGATACGTTCCACTTTGTTTAAGATTTTGAATGCTAGTGCACCTCTTAAAAATATACCATTAAATACCAGAGCACGGAATAGGATGTAGAACTAGCATAATGACTGGTATTTTCTAAGCTTGTATTTTCAGACCTATTTGTGTTTCATTCATGATTTATAGTCGTGATTTCTAATAAATTGGAACATAAGATACACTACTTGAAGACTTGAGAAAGCTCATATGAACAGAATGTATAGGTACTTATTATAGTAAAACACAAACACAAAAACATATTTAAAAAATGTTGTGTGTAAACAATGATATATTAAGCCTTAGTACAGCTATAACTATTTACGTCTTCGATGTACAAAAAACGTGTTACATTACAGCATATAGCCACAGCAAGAAACATTGTACGTAGTTGCAATCCATGACATGTCCAAAATAGAAAATTTAGCAGGCTACTTATGTTCGAGGGAAGATGAATGGTCTCTTAGCTCACATATTTTATATACACACCACCACCGCCGCCGCCGCAATTATAACAGTGTTACTTGATAAGAATTGCTTAGTTGACGTGAATCATGGATGCTAAAGATGGATTTAACTTTGAACAAACAATTCCTTGAAAAAATACAAATGCGGCACAAGTCGGAAAGCATAGTTGACTTAGACTGATCGTCAGAATTTGTAGCGTTGAGCTC
The DNA here is from genome assembly GCA_034699025.1 of Entomobrya cf. arborea Gr-Col-00668. Taxonomy (NCBI): domain Eukaryota; kingdom Metazoa; phylum Arthropoda; class Collembola; order Entomobryomorpha; family Entomobryidae; genus Entomobrya; species Entomobrya cf. arborea Gr-Col-00668. The sequence goes on from JAQIWN010001717.1 coordinate 13,445, forward strand.
ACCTACTTCTTTAAATTCCGTAATATTTATCGTTAAATACCCATTAAATAGTTTAAATTGGAGCATTAATGCCTACTTGGCTACTAATGGCTTGGGGTTTAAAAACATCACCCCTTCCTCCTCCTATAGTTATTGTTGGCCTGGTTAGTGGTGGCGGTGGTGGTTGGTGGCAAATAATAGTAAAATTATTGTATCCAAAGGGAAAAGAGAGAGAGAGAGAACGGAAAGATTTTATTTGTGTACACACATTACTGGTAATAATAACTACGACGATTGTTACATAAAAACATGGTGCATTTATGAGTTGAGTCGCGCATTAGGCCAGTTGAAGAAAGTCATTAAATGCGTTCAACAATTTATGGCCTCTGGAGATACGTAAGAATTTACGGCCTTTACATAAAATGGTACACAAAACAAAGTACTACGCTCAGCGGAAATAGAAGCATAAACTGTATGATAATATGAGAGAAAGGCGTTGTGTAGTAATAATTGTACATTTCCAAATTAAGAAGAGGAGAAAAGTGGGAGCGGCACAAGAAAAATAACAAGAGTGAACGTATAAGTTTTAGTTTGAAAGTCGGCAAATTCTTCACACAAGCCTTCCTACTCACTTTCTCCATTTATTTTTTTACCGTTATCATCGTCATTCTAAAAGAATAAAATGTTGCTCTCGTTTTCTGTATTGTGTTCTATGTGTAAAAAGTGTTTCGAAAGAAGAATGTAACAGAACGAGAAAAGTCGTAGACACAGCAGCAGTTTTACAAGAATTGGGTTGTGTGTGGTGTCGTAATTACATGAGGACTTATTGAACAAAGGAATGAAAGATTTGGCTTTCTATTTCCATCTCTGTTTCTGCCTCGTTTAAAATTTATTTTTCTACTCCTGAAAATAAATGTAAATTTTATTACTGTTTTTTGCTCCTCGATAAAATGTAAAATTTGCTCCCCTTCTCATAAATAGCAATAGTGGTGGTGCGAATTAGTCACAGAATAAATTTCTGTAGTACAGCTTTAGGTTTGAAAGCGATATATATACATAAAATGTGTACAGGTTCCGAGCCGAAATTCTCTGACGGTAATAAAGCCAGAGGAAAAGTTTTATGACACCTGCGTCTGCAAAAAATTTTATATGCCGCATGAAATAGGAATAGAAGAAAATGAAAGCAAAACCGCGCGTCGACAGTAAGCAAAAGAGCGAAATGGAAAAGAAAGAGTTACAATATATGTGATGGGGACATTATTCTTAAATTTTTTTTTCTTTAGACTTTGCTCTTTTTTTAAACTCCGCTTTCTCCTTCTTCTCAATCTCTACCCTCAGTTTTCCTGAGAAACACGCATTTCAGATGATACTTACAAGGATGCAAACTTGTTCAATCCAGGTTTTCAGAAAACCCACAATAAACTTTTTGTTTAGATTCATAAATAAAGTTGGTATTATGGTAAACAATGTAAAAAATGAAACCTTATCCAAAAAGCCACAAGATTACATAAACGATATCCCCACTTTTAATCTTCCTCCTTTTTCTTCCTGTCGTCTTCGCTGGATTCTAGGAACTGGCGTCTTCAATGCTAATGTACACTCTCGTTTTGCAAACAAAGCGAGCAATCTCCTTCGGAAATCAGTTTTTCTGTTGCCTGCAGAATATTTTCCCATTCCTGTTTTTGCCCAGAAAGAAAGACCGTTTTGAGATTAGATGAATAGACCATAATCATCCTCATGAGTAAGTGAGTAGTAACCCATATACATAATTTGGTGATATGCTTGAAGTAGAAGAGGAGAGGAACTGTGAGAGTTGGTAAAAGCAATATTAGTAGATATGGCTTTTTGTTGCTTGCTGTGGGAAAAGGATGATAGTGTTTGGCAAAAGAGTAGTTGCACCAGGTCTTCCGTCACTCATTTCCTTTAGACACTACAAACTACACCCACCACCATCAACTATAAAAAAGTCACGAGAATGCAAAAAAGAAAAGTGGTGTGTGTGGTGGTGGTGACTATCTCATCTTCTCTAGTTCTCTATGAAAATAGAATGAATAGCAGTGTGGCGACGAGGACAGAGACTATGATGATGATCAAAAGAGTTCGTTTAGTAAAAGGAAGTAGAGGAACGATGAGTGAACATATAAAGCTGTTAGCTAAAGTTGACTTGAACAAATAATAGTAGAAGTGAGGAGGAATAAAAGCATGAAAAAGCAGAGATGGATCCTTGGTGGTATAAAAAACAGAGAGAAAAGTAAAGCAAAAAGGGAGAAGAGAGTTTGGAGCTTAAAATGCCGTAGAAAAGAGCCATCATGCATCAAGTCAGACAATCTTATATATCAGCTTCTCGTCTTTCGCTCTTTCTTTTTTTGCGCTGCTTTGCTTTCTTCCCAATATCCTTGCTTTTGTGTCTTGACTTGAGGATAAAATGGCATCGCTGTGCTGTTGGAGCTCCTCTCTAAATGGTCTTCCATCTTCATTGTCAGAGTCACAAAGTTCGTTACAGAAGAACAATTTAGGACATCATTCATTCATTCAACGATCCATGACCATAAGGAGACGAAATGAGGAACGAAGAAGAAACACGCCACCACAAAAAAGAGCACTACGATATACTCGTATACATGTACACTACTAATATATTAGACCTGGTGGTAACTTAACTATTGAGCACGCACCCTCATCCCATTTTCTCCATTTAGTGAACTGAGTTAATATAAAATTATATACACACACGTCTTTTCTTTCAACGTTATCATACGTTGAGCAGAGGGAAGAGAGTGACTTTCTCCAGAAAATAAGCAAACGAGGGAAAACAGAGAATGGAAAATTTACAATATGATAATAATTGGATGTTGGATGCATAAAGACATTTTAATAATGAGTCAAGGAAAGTGGAGGAAAAGACAAAACGTTTATTGTCTTGAGTCAGTACAGTACAGCACAAGGAAGCAACATAATAGACAGTATGTATTTAAGTCATTAACAACTAAAATAACATTAAAAAAGTTTAACGTTATTTTGCAGGGTTTAGAGTTTAGAGTGTCTTCTACTTGAATCTTGACTGTCGCATTAAAAGTAAAATGTTAAAATATCATTAGTTTTTTTTACTTCATCATTCATGTATGTACATACATACTATTACTTGTGACTATAATATGTACGTATATCAAATAGCGATTGTTTTGCTGGTTCGGCATTACTTCTACAAAGGTCATGCAAATAATACCAATTGTGTTAATAATAAATGGTAAAAAAACTAGCATGCATTCCTCCTTGATGGATATCATTTACTCACACACAATATACGTATATATGTACAAGTTAAAATTATGAAGTCTGAATACAAATGTCAAAATAGAATTACAGTGAAATTGTTTTCTTTTTTTAGAGAAAAAAAGTTCAAGTACCAAAGGAGAGCATTCAACAAGGAAAAGTAAAGTAAAATAAAGTTTTCAATCTTTCATCTCAAAATAAGATGGCTTCGTTAGTTGCGTACATACTTTCTTCAAATCAAGAAACCTTTTATTCAGTTTGAAACTGTCGCAAACTATTTTTGTCACGAGGAAACATCATGGTTCACTTATCTAGATTAGTTTTAAAGACAAAATAAAATCATTATGTGCTTCTTTTCCTGAATGAAAAACAAATATTTTGGTTGTGGCTATTATTTGTTACTTGTATATATATTTAGATTTAAGAATAAATTTTCGGGTATATACGTACATTCTATTCTAAAATTGTGTTTATGTCGAATTTTAGGTGTCATCCTAAAAATAAGGTATTAAATTTCTTAAGGAACAGTTAAACTACATTGAGTGACAATAATTAGATATCTTTCCATTTGACTAATTTTTGATTTGGGGGTTTCAGTTCTGTACAAGAATTCCAGTAAAATTTGATCTTAACGATGTGTCGAGTTCCGGTTCAAAATCATGTTTATTTACGTCTTACTGCTGCATAAGAATACATTTTGTGTTAATTTCTCTGGTCATCAGTCCCCTTGCGATCGCTAGAGAACCTTACACCAATTTTTGGCCTTAATTTATAATTGCAGGGAACTAAAGGAGTAGGAAATCATTTAAATGATTATGTGTTATTCTCACAATGCGCACATCGTATTATCTAGATTAAATATTTTGCTTGTCTGAATGTCTACGCATGATCTCCACCAATCAAGAATTATGTAATTCTGTATACTGAGTTGTATTCAACCACAAAAAAGTGCCTGATGCAGGTACTGAATCTGCATCTCTATTAAACCGGAATAGCGTCTTGTCAACTTGGACCAATCAGGCTATGTGAAAGAATACAACCGAAATAGCTCTGATGTGCTGCAGCAGTAGTTGCCTATTATTCTGTCGTAGTTGCTGCTGCTGCACATCACAGCGTGAACAAAATTCAAAATTATATATAAAAAGCTTATGATACAAATAGATTCATTTAATTAAATTCAAAATTCAATTGATTCGGCTCTAAACACACGAGCTGTGTTATCGTTTTCCACTTCCACTTTTTTTTGTTTTGTACTTCAAACTATGGAATACAATAATACAACAAATGATTCTATTAACCTAAAGGATAGGACATGCTCTATGTTTTGAACGGAGGGGCATGACTCCAATGCTAATCTAATATTAGTTACTGTTTCAATGGATACTAAAAAACTTAACAAAATCCACGATTCCTTGCCAATTTAGAAAGAAAATTTTATTTGGACAAATGCTTTTGATTGTTGACGAAAAGTCAGCGTTGTGATTACATGGATTTTACACAGCAACGAGCTATTTTTTTGGAATCCAAGGAAATAAAGTAACTTCACAATAAAAGCCAAAGATTTGGAGCGAACTAAGTTGGCCATTCTGTATATGTTGTCAGTTCTCTTAATACAACATATGATTTTATTTTATACGCATACAAATTCACTGAAGCTTCATGAGTGATTATGCACATCCATCTGACGATATAATTTAATTGTAAATATTGCTATGCATTCAACCAGGTAAAATTCTTGATGTGTCTAACGAAGGGCGTTGATGTAACCTGGCTCTTGAAATATGCATAAAGATAATTTTAACTCACAGTTTCTATTTATTCTGCTGGAAATTTTATTACCCACTTTGTATTTTTGCCTTCATTATGCATTTTATTTATTCATATTCATGACAGAATCCTTCATAAATCGAAGGCAATTTTCTCCGTCACTACAAAGTTCAAGTTATTGAGTTAAATGTTTAAAAATTATGTCATAGTCCATATCATTATCTATACAAACATTTTGTTCATTTTGCTGTAAAAGTAAAAGCTGAAATAATTCTTTACAAAACCTTTTTTGTTATTATTACATAAAGCATTGAAATTACATTATTAGAAGTGTGAAAATCAAGTCTAAAATTAAATTTTGATGTTATGCTACAATTAAATTTACGATTGGAATAAACGTGTATGATTTTATACTTCGACATGTTTTGTGGCTAAACTCTTAGTTTAACTATTCCGGAATCGATTTAATGACGCCTGGTCCTAAACATTATGTTGTTTATATGTTTGGTTGATGATGTACATAAGCTTCCTAC
>JAQIWN010001718.1:0-18996 GCA_034699025.1 Entomobrya cf. arborea Gr-Col-00668
TAATAACGTATACTACTTTTTACGTTGTGTTTAGAGACTACCAGCCGAAAGGAAAATGCACATTCAAAGTGTAGATTCATAACTCAGGAAAAGTAATGCAGGTTCCTTTTTTCAGATTCTGTATCATATGATGTTGTTGTTGATGATATTTTTTGGGCCTAACATGCTTATATACTGAGGCACAGGGCACACAACACGCATACTTCATTTTACCATTGTCATCTTTATCTCTCTCTTTCTCGCTGGTCTACTTCTGCTTATTTTCATCCTTTCTTTTTCTCCCTACTTTCTATTCCACAAACGTAGTCTGTAGCAAGCTCAGTCACTCTGGCCGAGCTTGCAAATTCTACCAGCACCACTGCGTAACAATGTTAGGTTGATGGTTTGGGATTCAATGGTATCGTTGTTGTTGTGTGTAGATTACTAAAAAATAGTGGGATGGCTTCATTGGTGCACCCAAAATATCTCTCTGAACATCTATATTTTACACTCACAAAGGATATCCCTAAGAGAAAGGGATATTTCTATTCGTACGTAATGGATGATGATCATGATCATATCCTGGTTTATTCTGAAATAAAGTGTGGTGATGGTTAAATATAAAGCACATACTTAGCTCTAAGTACGACTGTTGGACAATGATATTGAGATGCCATACGTGAACTACTGAGCTGAGCTGTTTTTTCAACTGGGTTTTGTTAGTAGTTGTGGTTTATTTGTGTTTTTTTCAAATAGATGTATCTGAGTGGTGAATTTTTCTTTGAAAACGACATACGTAGACAAATATACAAAGAGAGAAGGAAGAAGAAAAATGGAGAAGGTAGAGAGAAAAATACAAAGTTTGTGGCGTGACTTGTGTGATGATATTAAAACGAGGTTTTGAATTTATTTGCGTACATAAAGGAGGTTCATCCCAAGCGTTGTCGCTCTACTTTCTCTGCTTTCTACACTCCTTCTGCTGCTTATGTCTCTCTAAAAAGCACTCTGTACGTCGAACGTCTCCCGCTGAATTTAATACGATATATTGTTGATATCTGGTGAAAAATAAATAAAAAAAGCCAAACTGTGAGTGATTGTTAGAGAGCCATGCATTGAAAAATAGAGTATGTATGTTTATACTTGTAGTATATATGTGCTTGTTCATTGGAACATTTTGCGTTTTAAAAAGTATATATTAGGTTGTTAGTATGTCGTAAAATATATTATTTGTTAAGCTGCTTGGTTTGGGTTACATGGATTTTGGCTTTGTTCGTTGAGTCGTCGATCCAGTTTCTCTTTTCCGATAATGTCGTCTGTTACTTTGTGTAACCCTTTTTTGAGAATGTGAGGAGGGAAACGAGAATGAATACTGGGATGTTGGTTTCACTACTGCTGCTGGATTTTAGTAGGTTGGCTGATGTAATCTAGAATGATATATGAATAAACGGCGACTCTGTAAGGAACATTATTTGTCCTCATTGTCGGTGGCAGTGCAGCGATATGTCACTATATTCTCGAACCAAACGAGGTTTTCTCTTTGAGGGGAAGCCGGAGACGCGTCGGAAGTGGTATAGTTGCATACTAAAGTATCTTTTTTTGCTGTAATGATCATCATCGTGTTGCGTTGCTTTGAAAACAGAGTTGTTATGCTGCTGCTGAAACCAACAACATCACCACCATACCACTATCGCCACCCTGAAGCTTGATAAAATATTATGGTTGATTGTTGAAGAGGGTCCCCTCTACTTTACATTGCATTGTGTCATGATTTTTTTCTGTTTGTTGACTTAAAAAGGTTAAAAGAAATTTGTCTGGTTGATAAATGAATATTCTGTAGCATGTGAGTCTATGAAAATATGTAATAAAAATGCACTTTTTTATGTTTACAGGTCCGGTAATCGAAGTGCAGGCTGTGGCCCATAAGAAAGCTATCCTTCCATGCGATATGAACGCACCGATAAGCTCAGATGACGCTATTCTCGTCCTTTGGTACAAAGACCTCGGAGATATGCCAATATATAGGTAAGTCATGAGATATGTTATGTTACATACTCCAGTTATACATGAACATAATGTATTTGTAATATCAACCTCGATGTACACGGTGACACGGTTTCTTTGGGCGAGATATTTTCTCATATTTCAAGTTACTCCAGCTATTACTTAATAAAATGGACTAATCTCATGATATTTCTGAAAGTGATCTTTATTTGTTGTCTGTCTCGACTTCATATTCATAAATTGGGGCAGTTATCTTATCTGGGGCAAACTCGAATACCACACACAACTACTCATATCATAATCAAACAAAATGGATATAAAATTAGAAGAAAAAAATCATAAAAATTAAAGACCACACTCATGCAACGTAAGTAATAATGTCGTTTTATCATTTATATAAAGCCTAAAGGGTTGCGAGCACTCGTGAAACTTTTCGTGTCTTCTGTTGCTGAATATTTCATATAACACTTTTATTACTGTACACTCAGATTCTATCTTGTTATGATGCTTAAGCTTGCTAAATGTACATATGCATTATTATCATGATGATGCATTATGAAAGCTGGATAAAGGAACTGGTCCAACCCCAACAATATCAGGGCATATGCATGGTGTCACGTTGTTAACTTGTTCATTGTGTCATTTCTTCTCACTTGCATAAAACTCTGAAGTTTTTGTTACTATTGTATAAGTCAGTAATAAGCGGAGCAACCAATTCTTAAGGAAATCTTTACCGTGAGGAAAAGGAGGAGGCATAAAAGTGTAAATATTATTGTCTGTGAGAAAGGCGGTGGCGTTGTTACTCTTCCTCTGCTCCTCGCTGCTGCGTAAAACTTTTTGCTTGTCTGCTTTAAATTACTTTTTTATTCCCTCATTTTAGTTTGCTTATAAGCTTGCCAAGAAAAAAAAGTCAAATGCCATATGTGAGTATGTATTTTCTTGGAACGGAAAGGGAAGGTAAATGAAAAAAAATGGTTTGGGATATGTGTAGATAAAATATTTAGTGCCTATATTGCACCACCTCTATTGTAGAGGAGAACTTATGTATCAACTTGGCTTCTCTGTTCAACTTCCTCTTTATAAGAATATGTAAGTCAGTAAATATCGCACTTTTTCTCGGTGGTGTTGGTGCACAAGCACAACAATAAAGCATCTGCGAAAAATAAGTTAGTGTAGTGTGTTGGTATAATGGCAGAACAGCAACATATTTTGTACCAAAGTAAGCAAAAAAGTCTCATGACACATGGGCCTTGAATTTTAGGTGCCGTATTTTATCACTTTCTTCGTAATTTAATGCGGCGAGTGTAACTTAGTATCCTCCAACTACTCTCGTAAACTTAATAATAGCTTATACATATATATACATCACATTATGTATGTTAATTCCTATTTTTTGCAAGAATACTATACTGTTTATACTTCTATATACTATCTTTTTTATTTTGCACTTGAAGAAAGTAAAGTGATAATACTCAAAATACTGGCAAGGAAGTTTGTAGTGAACATGTTTCTGCCAGCACAGTATATGTAACAATTTATGCATTATATTGAGCAGGAAGAAACTAAAGTCATTTTACTGCAGTTAGTGAGTTAATTAGCGTTTAAGCTTGTATGATATATATTAGCTGTTTCGTCGACCATCAAGGCGCTTATATGCAAATAACATACTTTTATTTATATATATAACAGTGTACGTGAGAAAATAACTAGTACATAAAAATGAACAGATTTAAAAAATATTTTTATGGTAGGTTAGTTTTATAGCTAACACCCGATGTAATACAATATTGTTCTTTACTTTCATGCCCTTTCTTGTGTCAGGAACATATAAAGTGTCAAATCACAAATTGTTTCATTTATGTTTGGGATGCATTAACTAAAAGACACCCAATTAACCCAATCATTATAAATTAGTTGAAGGATTGTGAATTGTGAAGCTTGATATAGATGCATGAACAATTTAGATGGGACTCAGGTTGTATAAATGTGAAGTTATTTTTATTGTTTTATTTATTATGTGTACATACCTAGCTATGTAGGTAATGTACTTTTTTATAATTAAAGTGTTTGTTGTACTATATATTTTAAAACCAGACATATATGCAGTGCAAAATAAAATCGATATGAGTAATACCCGCTTGAATATATGCAAACATTGAGGTATGTCTAGCGTTACAGTAGCTGGGCAATTTCTCGCAAGGAAAATCGTGGGTGGAGTATCATCGAAACTTTTCACTTGAAAATCCAGTTCTTTTTCTTCTGTTAAACAAACTTACATGAAGTGCATTCGACTTTTTTTATATTGTGAAATGCATTTGAATCATTAGAATGAATGAATACTACTTTTGCTTTCATGTAAACTTTTGAAATACTTGAGCAGGGTTGCATTTTTCAAACTTAAAAGCATATTGTGAACTTCAAACCGGCTACGAAATAGAAATCTAAAGTCCAGATATGTGAATAAAAGTCAAGAGAAATATTGATATTGCTAAGTTGTTCACTGAACATTTCAGAAGAAAAACTTTTCTTATAAATGACATTTTAATTTCGACTTTCAATTTGAAAAATGGCTATATACGTTGTATGGCTTTCTAGTGTATTAGTTGTTGAAAGTCATTGTCAGACAATCAAGATAAATCAGTTTAACATTTAAGAAAAGTCAAGGACCATACATTCTACAAGTTTATATGCTTATATTTGCGAAGTTTGCGAATTTGCGTACCTTCTAAATGTTTCAGATGCCTTCTATACAATTAGGGAGATATGTGCACTGGAGAGCTATTAGAAATGCTACATCTACATACATATAATGTATCCTGTAATATTTTGAAAATAATACGTTAACAGGCTATAAAGCTTTTTCCTTATTATAAACACTAGTGGTACAGTTTTCAACGTATTGTCAAGTACTAAAAGTTAGTGAAAGGCAAAGTTTTATGATAAAATGTGATTTCTTACAGCTTGTGTAAAAATCACACCGAAACGTTCGATTGACGATGGGGAAAAAATACTTCAAAATACATTCTCACAAGGTAGAATATTGATTTTCAATGGCATATATAAATGATGACTAGCTAATGACCATTAATAGTTGAGTTCACATTTCATGCTCGAGTTTTGTGTAAATATTTTTCGTATCTACAGAATAATTTTGATAAAACTTATTCAAATATGTTCAAGAATGGCGAAAATTTCGTGTGGTATAGGATTGTGATCTTTGATGTTATATTTAGTTACATTTTATAATTTATAGCCTAATTAGTGTTTAAACCCTTATTTAAAATTCATATATGAGAATTATATGTATAACTGACAAGTTATATAACTCACAGACCTTAATCGTCTATGTGATATTTTAATGCATGTATTATGTATCAATTCAGTAACAACTAACTTCAAATGTATGTACACTTTAACTAATTCAACAATATACACAAAACTGCAAAAGTATGGAAAAAGGTCAAAAGCTCAAAGCCAAAGAACTTCAAAAGTATTGAATGTATGTGTTACATTGAATTACACCACTTCTCAAAAAGAATACATGAATAAGAAAATATTCCACACTCACACAAATTACATGAACTTTCTAGTTGATGTTATGCGTGCACTGAAATGTACGCTTGACAAAGTACATTAAATCAGTGAATATGAATGGAAATTTGTTTCTTTTTCTTTATTGAATGTGTATAGATAGATGTAGATGGTAGATATATTCAGTTTTCAGGTTTTTCTGCAAAAACTGACATCTACAAAATGTTAGAAACGCTTCTTGCACTTTATCTTCATATAAAACTACCATACCAGCTGAAAATTGAAATTCCGACTTATTTCAAAATTATGATTTTTTCCATACTGAGTAATTCGCTTTAGTTGATGAATAATGACTCAATATTTACACAAACAAAAGTTATTAATGAAGCCGTACCTGTCCACTAATAATTGATTGTTTATTTTAATTTGATTTTAAGAAAAATTTCTGGATTTTTAAGAACATACATATATAGATTTATCGGTTTTATTGTTATCGACACGATGGTGTTGACAAAGTTGTCCCTGCTTTCTTGTCGATGTCACGTTCAATACCACATTTAACTATACTTATGCCAGCATTCTTCGTAGCTAGCAGAAATAAAATTTATTTCAAATGGATTTGGTTCTTATTCAGTGACAGCATTTAGATACCCAGACTCCTTCATTTTATCACTTACTTTCAAAGAGTTTACCTTTCGTTGAAATATCATAGAAGTTCGTATCCACTTTGATACTATTCATGGACATAATGTACATAGAAATGTTCTAGCCAAAAAGAAGTGAGTGAAAGAAATGTGAGACGGAATTTCAAGTATTTTTACTGCCCTCTCTTTCTTTGTCGTTTGTTGTCGTCTCTGGCTTTTAAGTTCTCTTCTTATCATTATTGTTTGCTAGAAGTGACCATTTTGTTAAGATAAGAATCCTTGAAGAAGTTTCTGTTATTGTATTAGAAGAGGAGAAACCTTTCAAATACCTCGACTCTAGTGGGTTATTATACAATTGGATTGGTGCTCTTCTTTACACGCGTCGTCTATTGCCAGTGTAGTCGATGCGTAAGAGTATTTGTTAGTTTTCTGGTACAATAAAAATACTTTTTGTAAGATTACTTCTAGCTTGTTGAAAATGCTCACCCGTGTATGATGGCCAGTCTTAAAATGTAATGTTTATATATGTTTGTACAATGGTAATAAATATTACTAACTGCATTAATGTGTTTAGAGAAAATGGGTATGTCACATATCATATATTTGTATCATCATTGTTCAGTCACATCTAACATAAGACAACAAGTTTTGGAGCATAATTATATACTTTCGCATAATTGGTCTTCATACATTTATAAATTACTACATGCGAACGAATGACACAGGTGTTTAGTACTCACTACTCACAACGAGCCTCCAACTAGTAGAAGCTGTCGTAATCCAAAAAGCTGCAAATACAAACAAAATTGCACACTTTTCTGCAATGTACTTACTAATTAGCACCAAACTCAAATTAAATTAAATAAGTAGCAATTATCATTCTTAACCGTAAGGAGACTTTGGCCTTTGACATTTTGTACTGTGATATTGAAGGGAATTTACACAACCCGATATAATTTTTGCAGGCAACAGCTAATTGTGTCATTACATGAACGTATGTATTTATGGTGTCATATTATTATTCCCTCGTGATGTGATTTAATGGCCGAAAGACTATCAAAGTTTTAGGAAACAAAAGAGCAGCAAAAGGATTCGACGCTTTGGAAGTTTGTATACAACTTCTTTATGTAGGTAATACGTGTAATTTTTTTGTGTTAGTTAATACGTGAATGAACTTCAGGTTGTATAACTTCTCGCGTCCTATATAACATAACATTCAGACAAAAGGCACTCACATTTTCTCACGTTCTCTTGTCCGCCCTAGTCTTTTTTTCTACGAAGAGCAGGATCGACAGTGTACTTAGGGAAAATGACTGATTTTATTTTGGAGCTTACATTCTTATGGTACAAACCAGTACACAATATTACGGTATACTTATACTGATTGTAGTAAGAGTTTTTACCAAAATATGGTTGGATTGGGTGTTATTTTTAAAGGATTTTGTGTGTATTTTAGTATTTCAGTAGAGTAGTGCGGTCAGTCGATCGCAGAGAACAAAAAGAATCTTTTAGTCTCAATCATTGCAAAAAGGCTTACACAATTTTTTTTTCGGCTGTTCTTTTCTCTCATCTATTTCAGCTTTTATCGCGCTGCTTTAGAAAATATAACGGAGAGAGGAGTATTGGAGTAGTCTTCTTGTGAGTGTTTGGAAATGGTACACCAAATGACAAGACGAAGCGGTGTTTTCTTTCAGGATGGCTTATCTCTAGCTCTTCCTCACTCTTTTCAAGGAAAAGTTACTTCTACCACAGCTACCCATTCTATTTCTGCTGCTACTGGTTTGACACGTGTGATTGTATGAGCGCCCAGCCTAACCATTAAGCTTAAAAGGAGAGTAAGATGGAATTTCCAAATAATCGTGACAGAGAAAAAAGAAGGAAAAGTAGACTTTCTTTCTTATGTCTTGTTACAAAGAATAAAACGGAGAGACAAGACGAAATCTTTTCACTCTTCTTGTTCAATACGCAAGAAGATTCTAAAACTAATGTCTTCAAATGTATAAGTATAGATAGATATGTAGCTATCAGCTTTAGGTTTGAACGAAAGAATGTAAGACAAAAGAATAAGTGTTTGATGTATGTATTTGTAGGAAGTAAGCTAGTGGTTTAAGCCGAAATAAAAGGTGTTTCCTCCATTTTCATAGGATGCGGTGGTTGTTACAAGTCAGGTCAGATATTTCTCCATTTCCAACTAACTCTTTGGTAAAAGCTTATAAAAACGAGCAAAAATGTGAAGTTCATAATATTTCGTTTTGGAAGAAGAATATAAGTTTTGCGGATACTTTATTAGCTTTACATAGCAGATTTTCACTATCTTCTTAAAATGAGTGTGATAAACTACGTATTAAGGTTTCAAGCTTGTTTAGGAATACAAGTGAATTAATCAAATATAAAATTATATACAGGAATAATAACAGTGAGGGAGAATTGACATATCATGTTTAGTTTAACTTATTCTATCTGGTAGACATTCAGTTTTAGACTGGGAGGGAAACTATCTTTCAAGTTTCCTTAATTATAAAATTCAAGTCTTCGAATTGTTGAATATTTTTTAAATGTATTTTGAAATGTACGTTTAAATTTCAAGAGAGGGATAGTATAGTGTATAGAAAATATTTGCATTGTACATAAACTTTCAAAACACATCACTTCATATTTTGCAGATAGCAAGCAATAGAAGTGTAATATATAAAGCTTTGCCTTCAGCTGTCAGAAGTCATGGCTTATTTAATTTTTTTCCCTCTAAAGCATTTTTGATCTCACATGTTTGCCTTGTACTTACAAATATAGCTTAACGATATTTTATATGCTTAGTTTCATCCACTAAATCGTTAAATGTCATCATCATCTTGAAGAAATACTATTGCAATTTAAAAACCATGTTCGCTTCAAAATCCTGTCTGTCAAGACGTGATACTGAAGAAGTGCCGACGCACTCATTCGTCTTTCCAGAAATTTCAATCCTCCTTCTTTTTCTATCAAACTCATTTTCAGAGTATCCGCTTGAAGGAGTATACCATGTCACGTATTCAAAAAGAATAAAAAGAGCATATTTCCATCGAACTAAACGCATAATATATAGGTGTCGTACCACCTCCTTTAAAAATACACCCCATCAAAATATTTCTTGAAGACACCTTCAGCCGGCTCAATCGATATGAAGACAGTCGACATGACTTGCTACTAGACATCGCCTTCTTTTTCTCACTCACTCCATCCTGTCGACTGTCGATTTCATTTCACTGGAATAGAAATAATATAACAAAAGGCAAACACAAAAAATGATAGAGTTGGCCTGGAAAACCCATTTTAGTGTACTGCTGGATTCTCTTTCTCCGTTGAACATCCTATCCCAACATTCATCGTCATCACATCATCTTCATGAAAGACCTAGTGAACTAATGCTCAAAGCAAAATTCCTTTTTTCTATTTTTCAAAAAAAAAAATAATACTTTCTCTTTTTCTGATAGCTCGACGAGCGAGACAAACACTTTGAACCTTACAACAACAAACAAAATTTTTTGCTCGTTGTGTCCCTAAAGTATGTGTTCTTGTTCGAATGTATAGATCACTTCATGGAACGAAAGTAGCTGCATACATTTGACGTTTGCATTAACTCACATTTCGTTATATGCACTACAAACAAGCACTTTTGTAAGCATATATACTGTGTGAAGCCAAATAATAATGTGAAAAATAGGCACGGAAAAAAATAAATAAATTGCATTAGATATCAAGACCAGACAGTTACAAAAGTACATACTACATTCGCTCGTCAATAGGCTCATATCTTGTTCTATTAAAACAAAAAAACTAAACTAAATTTTTACGAATGAAACCAATCTACAATACCATACTTGCTGCTGTTTGGTAGCAGATATCAAGAAAAATAGCAAAATAAGCCCATGAGAAAGCAGAGGAAATTTTTCGCTTAAAAAACAAAGGAAAAAAAGAAAGCAAATGCGACTCCATCCATCTCATTCATCCTTTAGTTTATTTTCCGTGTACGGCAGTCTATCTTTTACTTCACTGAACATTTCATTTATATCTTTCTCCTTTAGTTTTTCTCCTCCTTCCCAGTTAGCCCAACCGTTCGCGTAGATTAGAATATCATCGAAATTTTTTACCCATAGATGTTTCCCATGTACAGCATACAGCACTTTATACATAACGCTTTGCTACAATTTCTTCACTAGGTTATCACTGGTTGACTAGTTTACACTGGCTCACTCATGGTATGTTAGAGAATATTTTGCTGACGCTGCATTGGCATTATAGCTAGTTTTTTTTTTACAGAAGAAAAAGAACTTAGGTGTGTTTATAGTAAGTACATAAACGCGTACTACCCGAATAGATCCCAGTTCCATTATAAACTTTGTTAAAAATCATTCATTCCAATACACTCCGCTGCTACTGCTGGTGAGAACCTACAAGTTTTCCATCATCATGTGTACAGTCAATGTGCATTATATGGACTTGTTTGAGTGTATGAATTACAGGAAAGTATGAAACTGGTAGGTAGGTACAGTGTTTACACACACCAATCAACTAGTATACTTTTCTTTCTCAAGGCTTTTTATTTTTTATGAAAAAGTAAAGAAAGAAAAACAAAAGCGAAGCAAGAGAGCGAGAAAGAGAACAAGAAAAATTAGAACAAGTTAAAACTTTATGTCTTTTTTTTGGTTGCCTTCCTTTTCCTCTTTACAAACATTTTTTTGGTGGTTTATATCACGTGTGTGTGCGAGGTCATATGTAGGTGAACATTACAACATGGTGAGTTAAATAAGTTGTCTTGTAAGAACAAGACTCTGCAAAATAGCTAAAGTAAAAAGGTTAGTGACACACAAGCACAGGGAAGGAATGGAAACAGAGCAACCAGGTAGTTTTCCAAAGACAGTAAATTGCCTTTTTGTCAACGTATACCGCAAAGAATCGTAAAGTTGTTAACAATACATAAGGCATACTTACATATATCAACACATTTTCCATTATGTATTTAGGTATACCAGTATCGATACTTCTGTAAATCGCTGGATCAGTTAACTGGGGTATGTTAGTGTGTACAGAGCCGAACTATGTCAATAATATTTTGAACTTTCTTGTTTGAAGTAAAAAGATCTTCCAGCATTTCATGAGGCAATCTAGATTTACTCATGAAACTTGAGAGTACGTACATATATATTCCACCCACAAAATAGCCAAACACGGCACCACATTACGGCTTATTTTTTCGGAAAAAAAATGGAAACTGCTTTTGTAATGGTGACGTGGGACTTTTAAACATGTTTCTTGTTTAACATTTTTCAATGTTTTCTTTGACCTTATTTTCAAGATCTCATTCGTTTTTCGATGATATGTTCTTCCGATTAGATACCCCATATATTCCCAGACTGTCGATCGGAGTTCACTTTTCACTTAGATCAGAACTTAAATTGTTGTGAGTCAAAACTCAATACATGCCTACGATTTCTTGAGTGATTATCTTAAAGCGTAGAATTACCTCGTTTTGTTCCCTTTGATTAGTTCTAAACTACAATTAATATTACTTTGTAGTATGCTGCTGGCTGCTGAATAGCATTTTACATTTTCTTTCACTTTCTCTGCTTTTCTTCATTTATGTAAAAAAGAAGGAACCTTCATTTTGAGCTGTACACTTCAACATTACAATGATGATGGCTAAAAGAGAAAAATGCTAATTTCATCAATTTTGACACGACTCCTAGTGCATTTACACACTTCTAGGAATGCATATACAAACCCTACTGTAGTTCTTAAGATAAAACGAATAGAATGGGAAAGAGACAAGGAAAAAAGTATGCATTTTTATTGGTAATGGTACTTTAGTGCTTACCAAGACTGCGACTCACTTAATAATCAGCGGTGGTGGTGATGTCTGTACGAGATGACGAAGACGAATATAAATATAGGAGTCATTTCCACAAAGTGCAGTTAAGAGTTTTGGTATCTATCTATCTACAGACAGGCATAAGGAGCTGGCGGTCGTCATCGACATAATGGAGAAACTTGTACAATAAGAAAATATAAGAAGAGTAAGTAAAAGAAAAGAGGAGAAAGGAGGAGAAAAAATTCTCATGATAATAATAATGATGATGGTGGTAGCAATGCCGGTGTTACTGCTCTGCTATAATATAACTAGTTTACTTTTTCATGATGATGATATCTCCTAAAGGCTTTTTTTCTTTTAGAATGAATAAATTCAGAAGGAGTACGCGATTTTTCTTTGTCTTTTTCCCCTCTACTTCTATCTTGATCAGCATAGTCATCATCTTCATACAATATGCATGCATTCGTTCGTGCATACATACAGCTACCACTGACGCCGCCTTTGTCCTTGTCTGCTATCTTCGTGTTTAGTTATCATCATTATTATCGACTATGCATGCACCATAAGTTTATATATATATTTTACAAATGTACATGGAGTACATAGTATATCATTTGTAATATAGGAAAGTTGAAAAGACAAGAGAATTCGCTGATGAGTTCCTGTGTAAAAATAATGCGTGCGTGAGCAGACTATTCTGACAAATTCAGCTATACACGGTTAGAATATTTCATACTCCATATTGTGTAAAATTGAAGAAATTGGAAAAGAAAAATTGAATAGCAGAGAATACAAAGAAGACATTCCTTTTTAAAATGAAACGTAATTGTAAGAAAAAGAACGGGAAACAAAAATATACAATTTAGACATATTTTCCCTAAAAATTGTGGACAAGCTGTAAATGCAAAAAAAAAGACTCATTGTTTGAACATGACATGCTTGTTTTGTTTAAAATGCACAACGATATTTACTATGAGTAGACGAAATACATATATAATTATCAATTTTAAGAAAGTAGACGAGTATGTATTATATTATAACATAACAAAGAGAGAAAACGAGTAAATGAATACTTTGCTTCTTGTTTTGTTGAAGAAAGTATTTGTTTGTAATGTTTAGTACAATAGTACAATATAGTTAAAACAAAATGTTTTCAATTACTTTTATAAGAGCCAAGTTAAATATACCTCCATCGATCAACACATGGTAATTATTAAGATGACACTTCACTCGAGGAACTTATTGTAGCTACGTTGCATTTTGTCTGTAATTTACGATACGATTTTTATTTAATTTTCAATCATTCTTATTGAATTGAAATAGTTGCCACAAATCCAGGTCATGCCTTTATAAGCTCATTAACAGGTTATTCCTTAATATTTTACATTTTCATAAATCTGCAGCTTCTGAGACCACATTTAAGAACCCAGTGCACTGCTCCAAAAATGAATCAGCAATTTCTTGGAAAACTCGAGAAAGCGGTGGAGACTTGAGGGCAAATTGAAGTGGTACATATTTGGTATTAATTATAGTCAACAAGCATATAGCATTTTGCTACATAGTAGGTTTAAGCTTTATATATTATATTCTATTACTGAAAGCTGAACTGAAAGCAAGATAAAAAAATGTATTCGCTTTTTATATCAACCTGCAGAATTCATTCCGTCCCTCGTCAGAACTTACCACACTTCCTCCAAATATTGTATTCAAGTAATTTTATATTCCAAACACGTTATAAATCTTTGATAATATACATATAGTAGCTATCTCAAAATGGACAACAACGACAAACTACATATTATATTTTTCATATGCTATATTCACCCGGCGTCGGCTAAGCATCATATACCCCCACATGTTTTATGTATGGTAGTATATGATGCTTAGCACGACGCCGGGTGAATATAGCACATGAAAAATATAATACTTGCACAGTTAGGCAAACATGTTTTAAGGTAGTGGCACGCATAAAGTTCTCGCCTAAGCACACCATGTGCGTAGTCATTTATGTATTCAGTTCGAAAATACTATTATTGGAGTATTTATAAGTAGGTAGAGCTCATATAATTGTATATTATTAAATGTTTTACAATCCACGTCATGTAGTTTACAATGCATGTACAAGGATGTAATAGTTATTGGAAAATTGGCTAAAATAATAGTCATGATCAGTTTAAGTTGAATTATGTAGTGTTTCCTCAGTATTGGTGTACAAACCAGCAGTTGCTCTTTTTACAATTGAGTCGATTTTAAACTAGCGCTGCGCTCTGCCTTTAGATACAAAAAAGACAAAAGTTTGTGGTCGTGATAGTTGTTGCAAAACCTACGCACACACTACATTCTATCGTTATAATAATAGTAAGTAATACTATTATGGATCTTTTCAAAATCCATATGCTAGACTAAACTGAAACGTTCAACGAAAAGGTGTAGTTTGTACTTTGTACCCATCGACAAATTCCAGCAACCTGTCTAGTTGAACGTGTGTCGATTACTTTATTGGTCATTATTATTTCATACTCAGAGAACTAGAGAGAGAGAAAATTCAATTCAATTAAGGTTTTAGATAATGAACAAGTGAACCGTGTGTGGCGGTGTGACTTAAAACGCAATGCTGCTTCCTACAACTTTATGCGGTGGATGAACTCGGTTTTCAGACATTATTACATGGCTAAATGGAGAAAGCTATGTGTGTTCATACTCTTGTAATGTTTTAGAAAACGACACATTCTACCAATCTACCAATCCAACCCGTAGTTGGTAATATACATTCTACCAGCAGTATGGCTTGTACAATAATGACACTTCTGACACTTAAAACGTTCAAAGCTACATCGAAAGAATTGCTTTACTACAAACATTCATATTTTAATAGTTCAGCCGTACTATCAGCGAAATAAGCGGGGCATTACCTTTACCGGGTTTAGTGTGGTGAAGTAGCGCTTGTAGTGTGCAATGAACACATTTCCAACGCCTCGTTTCCCCTTTTTATTCATGCTGCTTAGCAAGTAAGCTAATCACAGTTTACCCCTGTGCAAAGAAACCTTTCCCAAATTTTAACCTTTCTCTTTTTAATCCTATCATGTTTCACATTCCAAGCAAAAGTTCTTACACTTTGTCTTGAAAGTTAGATACCAGAAGCTTTTTATATATTTACGTCATTTTGTACGATGCGAATATATATGGTCGTCCTAAATGTATACAAAACTAGTTTTCATTCTTAGATTGACCAAAACAGTATTTAATAATAAAAAAACCTTTCTCTTTCTTTCTGACTTTGTTCCAAATCTTACTCTCTCACAATCCATTACTTTCGTTATTAAAATTTTTTCATAATATTTCACAAGGAAAATGAAACTATCCCATTATTTGAAGAAACATGTGTGTCTGGTTACACTTATTATGACAGAAGGATAAAGAATGTAAACTATATTGAATGTTTTTGTGCGTTTTATTGCGTAGGAAGTATGACCTTTCAGGAGAAAACTAGTTTGTTACTTTTTAGCTTTTTGCTTTCCCTCTTTTCTGCTTCAAATTTCATACAATGCAGGGCAATAACAGTTTTTCTGCTTGTTCTCAATAGCTTTTCTATTACTTCTTTTTTTGCCCATTTTGTGTTTCTGCTATGCAATTTCTTCCTTCTTTACCGTTCTTTCTGCTGCTCTTTATTACTATATATCCATCTTCCTCCTGCTATTTTCTTTTTAAGATGACGTTACACGGAAGCCACACTTTTTATTCTTCCCAAGAAATAGCATGCATTCCTCACTTATGTCATTATGCTCTGCTATGGTAAAAGGCTAGGGTAAATATGTGAATGTAGGAAAAAAATCCAACGAAGAAAAAAAACATTTTCGACTTTTCCAGGTTTTTTCTTTTCCTCTTTTTTCTTACCCGACCAGCATAAGTATACAATAAGCAAACAAACACCATAATACTTCGTATTTTTCATTGTTACCTTACAATTTGGTCTCCAAAGAAGTGGAAGTGCAGAATTGTATTTGTGTGTGTATACTCCTAGATAAATATATTTGAAAATGTTATAGGCATTCTGAATAACTAGAATAGAAACATACAAAGAACAAGTAAAGCGATTGTGTGTGTGTGGTAATGTTCATGTAACTTTTGTTCATCTCTTATTCTCTTTCCTTTACTTATTTTCCAGTTATGACGGGCGAAACAGACCTGGAACTCATGCGAAGAATGAGGTTTTACTCGGCCAAAGAGCTTACTTTAGGACAGTGACGGAGCCTGCTGCGTTACAGATCGATAATGTCAGTGAAAACGATGCTGGGCTCTATAGGTGTCGTGTTGACTTTCTTAAGTCACCCACGAGGAACTCCAAAGTCAACTTAACCGTAATAGGTAAGTAGTACATGAAATCAATTAATTTCTCTTTAATAATAATAAAGCTTCTCTAGCTGCTTTCCGTCGTCCTACGGCTATTATGTCAAGCTTTTGCCTCAAAAATTCTAAGACAACTTTACAAGCTTGATGGCTGCTGCTGATTCGAGGAGGGTACAGAAATACGTGCTCCGTAAAACTAACCAGTTAAGTATGTCATCTATTAAATTGAACTGTATATATTTTTTCTGATGCATATACATATCACATTTATCTATTTAAACACAACAGCAATACAACATCAAAGTTTTGAATTTATTATTTAAGTGTATATGCTGTATATGGTGTAATGATAGCATAACACTCTTTTAAGGCATATGTACAAGATAAGTAACGTAACATGTACATCATCATCATCATCTTGCAACCATTATCTCTATAACTCACCACATGGAATGAATTGTAAGAGACTCAACGAACCATATAGCAAAACCACCGCCACTTTCCCTCTCTTTTCTCTAATAAGTATAACGTGAGACCGAGCCGAGAGAACAAGTGAGTGAGTGACTTGGTTTGAATGACTAGTACAACGATAGTGTGTGGAGTAGAGGAGAACGTGAAGTGTACGTATCCGCCACAATTTTCAGGATGTAGGTTACTACTGTGAGAAAAATGGGGGAATAGCACGTACTGGAACATCAGCAACTCTCCTGTAGCTGCTGTTGGTCAGCGATGCAGAAAGTGAATAAATATCCCTGACAGCTCATTCCTTGTTGGTTTTTGCCTTTCCCAAAAAACCAAGTTACTTTGGTGGTGGTGCTGATGGGAATGTAGGTAGTATGGTAGCTCGAAAGCGAATCCTCCTCACTTAGAATCACCACTACCATTTTTTCTTCTTCCAACGTCACAAATTGTATGAAATTTTTGTAGGAATGAAAATGTCAAAAGTGGTTGTTGCACGTTTTTCCTGTCCCGAGCAATGCCAAATATATAAAATAAAAATACTTTTTGTAATAATCATCCTGTACTCGTTCGTAGACATACTGACTGATAATATATTTGAGTTGGTTGGTTGGTTTGGTGCAAAGAACAAAAGATAAAAGAAAGCACGCTGCTATTACTCTCACTTTTTTGTGCCCGTGGAGTCAGTGGACAGAATAAAGTTATCAACATCACACCACTTCCAGTTCTACAATACTTATCATCCCAAACGCGTTTGTCATGATACTGTTTCATCCCATATTTTCTTACCATCATTATTTGTAAAAATTTGAGCAGAATGTTGTGGATGGATATATATGTAAGTATGTCGAAATTGTGTTTTTTTTTCTGATGTCGGTGTAAAAAGAGAAAAATACCATTCTTTGATGCAAGCAAACCAGTAGTCCACCAAGTAGTGGTGGTAGTACTGATCATTATGGCGGGTACTTCACGTACGTGTCCATTCGTTCAAGTGAGATATTTTTGCCTTTCTCTTTTTTGAACGTCAACTTTTCTTCTCTACTTTGTATTTACGATCATTGCTGCATGGTGATATAAATACTTAGGTTGTTTTTATGGGTTTGTTGAACGCTCTGTTATTATGCAAACAAAAATAAAATTTATTTTTGTTGGTATTTGACGGGTTGTATGCCTTAATAAAATGTTTGTTCACATTTTACATGGTTTTTAAACATTTGTTGTTCTATATTATCCATTATCCAGTCCTGCCATTTGTACCATTTTTTCAACAACGGGGAAAAGCGATACATGTATGAGGAAACAAGCCAAAAGCCTTCTATTTGAACATTCCATGAATACACGTTTTAGTCTTTGTGTCTTTCGTATTTAATTTGGTTGTGTCGGAATAAAAATATGGATGAAAATCAAGTCTCTTATTTGAGCATTTGTGTCCGGTATAGTAGTTTTTTTGTTATTTAATGCATACATATCAAAGTTACTGCTTCATACTGCATTCCTTAAATGTATATGGTACAACTAAAATTTCGGATCTAATTTACATTAAAACATTTGTCATATGAAATATGAATGCTACATAGAATGCATTTATGCAGAATTATGCAGACTTTTTATGAAGCGTGCTTTTGCATGGTTGATAATACGAATATTTGTTGGAAAAGCTGCCGGGCGAATTTCCTATTGGTAGTGTAACGAACTTGAAGTACCACTGCCAAAAACTCTAAAAACATTTCATCTGAAATAATGTGAGAGATGGTCATTGTAAAATAATTATTGTTTTCATATCGATTAAATTTGCTATATATTTAGCAAGTTATTTGACCACTCTCAATTGAATTGCAAAGTATGAATTCATTTTGCGTCAGCTACTGAGCCCGAGCTGCATTTTTATATACGAGAAATTGCATAAATGGACGATTGTCCTGATTTTTTTTGAATGATACAAAGTGAAAGTAATATACAGGAAACATGAATTTAGAGAATAGGACAGGGAATACGATAAATGAATAATTGGCTGTTTTTTCGTTTGAAACGCCCACAATTAAAATTATTTTTAATACAAGAATAAAGTCAGAATAAAAAATCATTTATTCTTTTTATCTGTACTTACGAGGCATGTACCCCAACGTGAACCCTCAGAATTGCTTGGTATTTTGGCAATAGTTAGCTACTAATATAAGATAATTATTGCCA